>JAMZAV010019078.1:0-33724 GCA_024449915.1 Sweltsa coloradensis
ACGATTATGAATAACTATTGTGTCTACGCTCGACGCTGTCGAATGCCTTGCTGAAATCGGTGTGGACTGCATCAACTTGACTTCCGTTGTTAAACGAGTGAGCGGAGCGACTGAGTGTCTCCATTCAACTCAAACGGCTCTCATTCTGTGATTCTGTGTGTCTGTCTATCTGTACGTCGAAAATCAGCCGAACCGCTGAACAGAATTCAATGAAATTTTAAACAGACATCCGGTACGAATTTACTGAGGCCTGTTAACAAATTCAGCTAGATCCATTGCGATTTAATCCTACTATAAATAAAAAATGTGATTTTTTATAATATCGATAGCATTTGTTTAGTAGCAGCTAGCGGGACGAAATCTGTGTGGCTGGCATGGCCTAATGCTAAGCATTTAGCCTACCGCACGGAGGGTCGGGGTTCGATTCTCATTGATGAGAATTTTTTTTAATATTTTTACACCCACATATTATTTTTGAGGGGTGTTAAATGGAAAATAAAAATTATGTGATTTTGTTTTATCTGGGAAATTCGTTAATGTTTCACGCTAATACGTTTTGAACACAATTTGCATTTTGAATGTTCAATTTTAACTAGGGAAACGCCAAAGTCGTTGTTAAACGAGTGAGTAAGCCAAGTGTTCATAGCCCGGGATCATCCCCTTTACCCCCATATACCTAAGGCTGGACCTAGCTCAGTATGGGGAATGATACCGGGTACTCAACACATGGCTCACTCACTCGTTTAACAACGACTTTGGCGTTTCCCTAGTTAATAAGATGCAATGTCCCTCGTAAACTGGGCCAGGTTAGAGATAGTTTGGCGAAGTTTTAGGAAGCCGTGCTGCTCAGGTGCGATGTGACAAGCAATGTGGTTGAAGAGACGTTGGTGAAGAATACATTCATTAACTTTTGAGAAAGTTTAATGTTACGAGATATGGCCTATAATTAGCTACGTTGAATCGAAACACATTGTAACAAACTCATTTACAGTTTTGAAAACTCAAAACGATTGAAATCGATATCAAACTTGAATGAAAACAAAGTAAACTTTCATTTTTTAAATAAACTTGTAGAACATGTATTATTTATGTTAAATAGTATTTTTGGACATTACACTGCTATTTTCAATATATTACTAGTAATATTGTAAAGGAACAGTGCAATTCTAAAAACACAATTTTAAATAAGTGGTAAACGTTTATTAAAACGAGTTAAATGCAGCTATAATTTCATCATAAACAAGAGTTTTCGTGTTCATGGCGAGTGAGAAATCTATGTGGGAAGCTCTGTCGTCCGGAACACGGTACACTTTATAGACATTCCTCAAAGTTCTGCCAAGTTTCAAGGTATCCTGAAAGAAAACTCAACATTATTAAGGCTGTTCCAACCTGTTTTTCCATTTTCTTAAATATGCAGCTAGTTAATTGCAATGAATGAAATAGATACCTGACACTATTAGAACACCAAAACGATTTTTTTCAAAAAAATTCTGATCGGGCACCCGGTAAATATTGCATCTTCAATATAATTTAAAGCTGCAAATTGCGTCTAGCACATCGTTCAACGTAGATAGTTGTGTTTCTGTGACATTATGTTTGACCGTTTTTCTTCAGTTTAACAAAGAGAAAACATGGGATTCTACACTTCGGTATGTTCCACGATTTTTTTTTTTTTTAGATAACTGGTATTTTGTATTAATTTGTACCGGAAAACGGAAAAATTCGCAGTGGACGGTTCCGAAAATTACAAGTTTTCTCTTTGTTAAACTGAAGAAAAACAGTCAAACATAAATGTTACAGAAACACAACTATCTACGTTGAGCATGGTGCTAGACGCAATTGCAGTTTGAAACTATTTTGAAGATGCAATATATTATGCCGTGTGCCCGATCAGAAAATTCAAATAAAATGTTTTGCTGTTCTTATAGTGGTATAGATAGTGGTTTACATTAAATAACGTATTCATGTATTTATATTATCATATTATTTAGTTTTCTTTCTTTCGTGGTTCTAAAGATCGTATCAGGTCTTAGTCCAGAGATTTTGAAGGTTATCTGAAATTAAAATCGAATATTCTTATTAATTTGCAAAATCGAATTAAAATAATAAACTATAAAACAAAATATTAATTTAATAGTAAAAAACGAATTACTTATTATGTAACACGATATCAACTGATAATCTATTACTTGTATTTCCTTCCTTTTCCATCATCTAGTGCGACGGTCGTTCGCCCGCTGCCAAGCGCACGCGACTTCTTAACGACTAACTCGACCATGTATACTCCTATCCGAGTTGGGGGGGTTTCAGCTATCTGCACACGCCGCCCTAAAAGATTTACAATCTTGAAACTCGGTATTTGACCTGATATGTGGTCCGTGACCTACCAAAATAAAAATAAGCCTGGTCCGATAATTTGTTCTGTGTTAAAAAAGTGCCTCAACATCGTCGAAAACCTTCCGCCTGGCTGGGTGGGTGGGTGGCTAGCTGGGGGATTCTGACGGAGAGGAATTAAAAGTCTACAGAGAAAACGGTAAATCTTAGAACTATGAAACTTGGACTACACTTAGATGTACCTCCGACGCAGATACTTATGCTTTTTAAAACTAAAATCGGTTAACAGGGACTGGAGAAAATCAAAATTTTGGATAACAATCAAAATACGTACATACTAAGGCGTGGTAATTTGTACTAACTTGCAATTAACATGCTTTTAACCGTATACAATATCTAGCTTCCCAAACACAAGGAGATCAATTTGGGGGACCGAGTGCCTTTTGCTTTCAAAACCAAATCGCGGTTACAGGGGCCGGAGAAATAAAAATTTTGGATAATAATCAAAACACAATAATTAAGCGTGGTAATTTGTTACTAACTTGAAATTAAACATGCTTTTAAACCGTTCTAAATATCTAAGCTTGCGCAAACACAAGGAGACTAAATTTGGGGGGACCGAGTGCCTTTTGCTTTCAAAACCAAAATCGGGTAACAGGGACAGGAGAAAATCAAAATTTTGTACAATAATCAAAACACGTAATCGTGGTTATTTGTTAAACTTGAATTAAACATGCTCTTAATTATTATAAATTTTTATTTACTTAAATATCCATGCAATTTTTTAACAAGACGACAGTAACTAAAGCAAATTTAATAAAAATCATTGTATATTGCCAACTACAGATTGTAAACAAAAACAAAAGATGGTAGCTTTTATTTCTAGACAATCTGTTTTGAAAGGCACTGTATCCACTGCTTGCTTCTTTGAAACATAACAATTTCGTTTATTTTGCTTGCACCCGAAACATATTGATATCTAGTTACGTATTTAGCAAGTGAAAGCAAACTCCTCTATCCGTACATCCGAGCAATTTAGATGGAAGAAGTATAATTTAAAATTTCTGGGCTTTCTTTGAATTATGTTACCAAGTATTTCGGACGCGTTATATTAAGACAAAAACAAAAAGATGTGATATCCCCCGAAATACCAAAATTTGAAGAAAAAACAAGAAATAAAAACTATTGCCAGCTCCTCCTTCAAAAGTCTTCGGCTGTGAATGCTGTGGATGTGTGTAAGCCAAGTTTTCATTCATCTCCCTGTTTCGCATTGTAAAGAAGTAAGATCATTTCGCCTGTTTGACGAGTCGCCAAACCAACCTTTTCGTGTAAAGAAAGTAAAATTTTAACTCAAAATCATAAAAAAATACTTGGCCATTGACTTTTTAAAGTCTCATCATGAACCAATTCAATGTGCCAAGTGATTTTTTTAATGATTTTGAGTTTTAAAATTTTTACTTTGTTTTAGCACGAAAATGGTTGGCTTGGCTCTCGTCAACTAGCGAAATGATCTTACTTCTTTTCAATGCGAAACTAGGGTGAAAGAATGAAATGCTTGTCTCAAACTTCTATATCGCACAGTATTCACAGCCGAAGACTTTTGAAGGAGAGCTTGGCTCCCGTTTTTTTTTTTTTTTTTTTTTACAAATTTTTGTATTTGGGGTTAATCTAGTTTAAACAAACTCACATTTTTCACGAAATATTCCTAGTTATAAATCTAGTTGAAATGATCGATTTATCAGTCGCAACTACCTCTCTAATGTCGCAAACTATGTTTAGATGTCTTTTGAGAACAAACGCGTTAAATCAATCCCAATCAATCCCTAACGTAGACGTTTTTAAAATTCAAGAAAAACGATATCGTATAATTACTCCGTTCTTCAACATACTTACATACGAATACTTTGGAACGCAGGATGAGGGATTTGTGTCATTGTTCCCGTCCTGACTCCACCATTACATCTTCTATCTTTTAGTTATGTTAATAGTGACGTGTATGTTTGATTTTCACCTTAATTTTTATATTTACTGTGAATTATAACTATCTTTGTATGTGTTTAAGGAAGAATGAACAAGACATATCCTCAGAACTCGAAGGATTGAACCATGCCAATTGTTGTTATTGTAACTACCTGTCATTTTACACATCAGGGAGAAAACTTTTTTTTATATAACGTTTGTTTGTCGTAAAACATATGAATGATACACTTACTTTGGGGGTCGATGTGGTATCCATATCCCCGTCTTAGAAAACACAGGGGGCTGTTACTTCAGTAGATCGTGTACTCTGGGGTTATCGTGCCCATTGTAGAAGTTTGGCATCAAATTCTTGAAACCTGTCTGGAGAAACAGAAATATAAAACATAAGATAACATGATAGCATTTACCTCGTATTGTAGGACTTCAATCCTTTATAAAAATTTTAAACTGTGTAATAAACCATGCTAATGGGGTTTGCAAAATGCACCATCGCGGATGTGAATTTATTGCTGTTTTGTTATTTCTAACGGACAATATTGATTATGGAGCTTAGTAAATGATGGTTAATGGTGCATGTTATCGCATACATTTGATAGTAAAATTCTTTAAATTTTTGTTTATATAGTGTAAAGGTAATCAATGACACTTTATTCAGTTGATTCACAACATAATATTATACATCTTTATGTATTTTGAAGCGTTTTAATTTATTTTTTTAAAAGAAAAGCCAACGCGTCTAATGATTTTTGTTTTTGTAAAATTTTAGTGTCATACTGATTATGGTTTAAAGTCATTTTATTTTAATAAATACTGTCATAATTGGTTCTGCTATAATTAATTAATACATGCGCAAGAAATCACCAGCCGTAAAGTAAAATGGTGAAAAACATTATCGGCGCAGTTGTCTGAAAACGAAGATTACTATTACATTTTACATTTAATATTTTCTGATGTGAACATGTTATTGTATTATTGTATTGTTAGCACCATTACAAACTACCTTCCTAAACAGTTTTCAATTTAAATTAATATACATAATCAATCATACTTGTTAAGGGCACCCGGATGTGGTTATACTAGCTATGTTCAATTAATCAACTTTTATGTACCTTTTCTCAAGAATGGCTATAGATATTGAAATATTTTTTTGGAAGTAACTGATACAACCTTCCTATGCAAATTGAGCGTAAAACATTTTGAGAAAAAGATGGACTCTAAAAAAGTCATAAAATGGTAACATAAATTTAAATACCACATGTTTTAACGCTGCCTTCATAATTATTAAACGAGGGAGCGAGCGCTGAGTGTCTCCCTTTCAACTCAAGACGGCTTCTCATTCTGTGATTCTGTCCTGTCCTGTAACTTCGAAAATCAGCCGAAACCGCTGACAGATAATGCGCTGAAATTTTAAACAACATCCGGTACGAGTTTACTAAGACCTGTTAACAGAATCATCTTGATCCACGCGATTAAGCTACAATAAAATAAAAAATGTGATTTTTTAATAATATCAATGGCATTTTGTTTCGTAGCAGTTAGCGGGAGCGTGGTTGACGTTGGCCCCCCCCCCCCCCCCCCTGCATGGCCTATAGTGGTAACCATTTAGCCTACCCGCACGGATTGGATGGTGTTTGATACCCGTCAGTTCTAACTTTTTCTTATTTTTTTCGCGCCCATCTTATTTTTGAGGGGTGTTAAATGGGAATAAATTAGGTAATTTTCGGTTTTTATCTTGGAATTTGTTAATGTTTCACGCTAATAACGTTTGAAATACGATTCGCATTTTGAATGTTCAATTTTAAAATAATTATTGTGGCAAGCAGAGTGAGTCCTGTAAGGCGACCAGACGGGTCCGGTTTTTAGAATCAAAACACTTGGCTCACTCACTCGTTTAACAACGACCTTTGGCGTTTTTCCCTAGTTTAAGATACCAGGGGAGCGGAGCGACTGAGTGTCTCCATTCAACTCAAACGGCGATATTCGTATTCCGTCTGTCCGTCTGTCCTGTCTGTCTGAAACGTCGACATTTCGACCGAAACCGTGAACAGATTGCGCTTGAAAATGTAAACGACATCCGTACGAGTTTACTGGAGTACTTGCTTACAAAAATCAGCTAGATCCATTGCGATTTCTCCCTAAAATAAATAAAAATGTGATTTTTTTTTAATATCGATAGCATTTTGTTTAGTAGCAGCTGAGTGTGGACATTAGCTTTCGTGTGGCTTGCATTGCCTACTGGTAAGCATTTAGCCTACCGTCACGACGGTGGGGTTCGATGACCCGTTTATTGCGAACTTATTTATATTTTTACACCCACATAATATTTTTTGAGGTGTGTTCATGTGAAATAAAATGAGTGATTTTTTTTATCTGGAAATTTGTTAATGTTCACGCTTAATACGTTTTGAACACAGATTCGCATTTGAATTGTCCAATTTCAATACGGGAAACGCCAAGTCTGTTGTTTACCGAGTGAAGTGACTATTGGTTTGAGTACCCGGTATCATTCCCCATACTGGTCTAGATCCAACCTTTATATATAATAGGGGAGGAAGGGGATGTTCCCCCGGATACACACACTTTGGCTCACTCACGTCGTTAACAACGACTTTTGGCGTTTCCCAAGTTTATTATTGAAAAAAATATTTGAAGTATGGTCCATATCAAATGCTGTTTCTTGTATGTGCCAACATACGCTGAAATTTTCAAAACATTCTATCAAGTGATCTGAGAAAAGGTGCATGGGGGGGAATAGTGAAAACATAATTCTGAGATAATTGCAGTTCAAGTTTTGGTTTGTTAATAAAGTCAACGTGGGCCTATGCTTAGTGATCGGAATTTTTATAAAAATGTTTTTTCATGAAAATTCATGAAAATGTTTCAAACCGTTGAAAATCTGTTTCAAAAAAATCATAATTTTTTTCATTCTTTGTTAGTATGTAAAAAGCGATTTTTCATGCCTACCCGCTCCCTACCTGCCCCTACCCCTTACATAAAATAGGTTTCTTTCCTGACAAATAGATGTACACCTATATAGCAAATAAATACTTTTATAAAAAAGTAATTGTTCGATTTTTAAAACAAATTAACCCACACAATCTTGAAACTTCAAGGACCTCACTGAAACTATTCAAATATAAAGTCAGGATTAGGCTATTATCAAGTCCCGGGTGCCCTTTAAGCTGAATTAATAACAACTATAAAAAATTTATAGACCAATATTTCAGCTCGGGATCCTTTTAATACAATTTATTCAAACAAAATGTATGTGAATTGTTTGCCAAATTTGGATTTGAGATTGGTAACATTTCGACTAATTTTGTATGACTTTATCAACACCTCTTATTGTTTGTTTAATCCAAATACTACCAAAATAGAAAACTACTAACACCTCTAACTCAATACGAGATTTTCATGAAGGTTTGACGGTGCATTATCTACTAATCTTTGGGTGACAGGTGTGGCGAGCAACGATATAATGTTTTTAATATTGTTACGATAAAAGGGATGAGGAAGAATCACGATTTTTCATCCCCTACATAACAACTGATTATAAAAATTGCGATGGCAAAATGTCAAATATATCGGATGCTATATTCTTCCAGTACGTTGAAATATATTTTTGTATTCCCGAAACGATAGATTTACCTTCTAAAGCGTCCTTGCCATATCCCTCATACCTGCTTTTTTTAACAGTGTCCCAGCTCTTAATTGAATTAAATAAAACAGATTTCATTTCCAATGTTTCTTGCTAAAACGTTAATAATGATCTTAGAATAGTATTCGATTGGTTTGAACTGCTAATGTTATATGCAGCTTTGAGTAATCTTCAATAAAAATCACCCATTTTAAAACATTTGTTTAGATGGCGAAATTGTAATTTTGGCCCACCAGTCGGCCATGACAGTCGGTGTGACGTCACTGAAGCTCTCGTATAATACTATTCCGCCAAATTAAAAAATTGTAAAAAAAAAAACGGCAAGCCAAGCTCTCCTTCAAGTCTTTGGCTGTGAATGTTGTGAGATATAGAATTTTGAGCCAATCCTTTGCATTCTTCCTCCCTAGTTTCGCATTGAAAAAAGGTAAGATCATTTTCGCCTGTTACGAGAGTCGCAAGCAACCATTTTCGTGTTCAAAAAAGGAAAAATTTTTAACTCAAAATATAAAAAAATACTTGGCCGATTGAATTTGGGGTTCGCTTAGTGATGGGGGGAACTTTAAAAATTGCATGTGCCAAATTGCGCAAAATATTGCTAGAAATAAGATAATGTTGAGTTTAAAATTTTTTAATACTTTGATTTTACCGGCGTACGGCACGGAAATGGTTATGGCATATGTCGCTCGTCAACGGCATAGGCGAAAGTGGGGGCGTCCGATACGTTCTTTTCAATGCCAGAGAACTAGGGGAGAGGAAAGAATGAATAAAGCTGTGGCTAAACTTCTATATCTCACAGCATTGCATAAAAAAAAAAAAGTCGAGGAAGGACTTTGGGAGAGGAGGAGACGTGATATGTTTGCGTGTGCGGGCGCGATGATTTTAGAGGGATGTTTTGTGATTGTTGTATGTTGGTAAATGGTTTGTACTCGTCACACTTTAATAAATGGGGGGATACTTACTATCAAGAAAAGGGGGAGAAAAAATAGTCACATCTTGTTTGCTGTTTGTTTAATATCAAGGCGTGAAATCTTTGTAACGAAAATTCCCAAGAAGAGGGAATTTCAATGTAATTTTCCATTAAATTGCTCGGATGTACGGCTTAGACGGAGTTGATCTCACTTTCTAAATTTCTGTAAGAATTAATGGTGGGTTGCAATAGCTCAGTTGGTAAGAGCATAGCCCGGACGCTACGGTCATGCCAAATTTCATGCTAAACTCATAGGTGCCGTCATGGGTGGAATGCTGGAATCGAGGTAAAAATAATATAACCCTACTAGGGAGGAGTTGAAAAATGTAGTTTGGAAATGAGAATAGCCAGTGGGTTAAAACACAGTAAAACATATTTTAATACTAATTTTGAATAAAATTCATTTTGGGTTAGGGCTATGAATTATTCCAATTTAGGGGATGATTTAGGAGGTGTTTTGTGCAAAAAAATTATCGCTTGCCTCTCGGCGGATGATTTTTCATACTACTATTATGAACACCATGCCTAAATTTCATGCTGATACTCATTAGGTGCCTTCATTTGTGAATGCCTGGAGATTAAGTATAGTAATAAACTATTAGGGATGGGGGTTGAAAAAATGTGGTTTAGGAAATGAAAATAGGCCGATTGGTTTAAAACACATTAAAAAATAATTTTTAATAACTAATTTGAATGCCAATTAATTTTGGGGTGTAAGAGCTTCGAATTCTTCTAATTTTAAAGGGGATAATTTAGGGTAGAATATGCTTTGCCTCTCGGCTGATTATTATTTCTGATATTTTTATCTACCCCCATGCTAAATTTTGGCATGGCACTCATGTGTTTGATATATATTAATGGTTTTTGAATTAAATGGGTTTAATGGTTTAAATGTTAAAATGGTTTGGTTTTGAAAGCAAAAGTGTGTGAGTCTGAAAGTACATCTAAGTGTGGTCCAAGTTTCATGTTCTAAGATTTACCGTTTGTTTTTTTTTCCTCCTGTAGGCTTCTTATTCTCTCGTCGAATCCACATCCAGCCACCCACCAGCCCAGCCAGCCGATTTTTTTTGACTATGTTAGAGGCACTTTTGTAACACAGAACGGGTATCAGGATCGGGCTGATTTTTAATTTTGTAGATCATGGGACCACATATCAGTTTTCAAGATTGTAAATATTTTGGACGGCGGTGGTGCAGATATCTGAAAACCCCACCAACTCGGGTATGAGTAAACAGGGTCGAGTTAGTCATCGCCTTCATGGCAAGTCGGCGTGCGCTTGGCTGCGCGCGAACGACGGTCGCCCTAGATATAACAATAATATATTTGTTTACCTTATTGAAGACTTTCTTGTTTGATCCACTATAGGCCGATAGCCCTCAATACAGAACTCCACGAGTGGGGCTACCCACCCTACAAGCACTGACTAGAAAGTCTGAAAAGGGTCTCTGACGAGCACGTATTCATAGGAACCGTGATTTTCATTATTCTGGAAACAACTTATTATTTCATAAATAGTATAAGTATAAATAAGTATATAAATAAGAAGTATTCAACTGCCTTTCGTAATTTGTCTTGTTCCCTTTTATCGGACTAAAAAAATAACCCCACTAAATGAATGATAACATTTTATTAATAAAATTGGATGTAGTTATGTTTATGTGTTTATTTATACTTGATATAGTCTGATTTTATAATTATGTAGGCAGTGTCATCTAGCCGTTTTATTATTTTTAAGATTTTTTTAACTTTGGTAATTTTTCAAAAGCAAAATGGGGCATAAATTTTATATATAGAAATTATTTAACCGTGCACGTTTGGCCCTCTTTAGCCTTATCAACGACTGAAAAGTAATTTCAGTCAGATCGACGGACAGTGAGAGACAGAAATGACGGTCAGTGTCAGTTGACGGGGAGACAACTCGGTGGCAGGGGTATTTGAAGCGGTGGCGAGGCAAAAGTGGTGAAGCTTTACACGTCAGCCTCTGTGAGTGTATCAAATCGGATGCCGAGATCGCCGACGCCAATAAATAACAAAATAAATCTATTTACTCCCCAAAAGAATATAATTATACAAATAATACAATACAATAACTCAAAACAATATATAATAAAAAATCAGCCGTATTAAGCGATTTGTAACCTTAACCGGTACTCTTTAGGTTGATTTTGTAGTTTTCGTATTTGGTTCAATCTGTTTGTTTCCAAGTTTATCATTGATTGCCAAGAACATATTAAGTGTTATTTCAAATACTTATTTTTTTTTAGATTTTGAAAACACTTTCCTAAAAAAGGCCTTAAAAGGGGTCAGTCTTGCGTTGAGATCTCAAAAATAAAAGAGCTGTTAAAAATAAAATATATAAAATCACATTTTTAAATTAAGAATAAAAGTGCAATTGCTTTTGAAAAAAGATATGTTTTTGCGAATGTTTTGAATATGTTGTCTTTTACCATTGATATATGGATTCGGTATGAAATTTTCGAGTTAACGCACTATCTGATGATTTAGTAATTGATGAAACATAATATTTTCCGTACAACGGGAAGTGTCTTACATGAAACAGCTCATAAAAATTTGCTTAATTTAACATATAATCTCGATTTAGCAGGCCTATGATAGCCACAGCACCTCATCGCTACATGAGCCCTGATCTTCTGGTTGTATTCTGGCCTTTTGGCGGGTCAAGACGAAGAACGTAGTGGTTCCCCATAGACTGTCGATGTAGAAGAGCTGGGGATGGTTTAGTGACCTTGAGGATGTGTTCGATCATGGCAGGAGGTCGTACACGCCCATCCGTGCCCCCTGGTGGGACAAACAAGTAACATGAGTCAGGAACTAGAATATCGTGGGTGCTCATGGCGGCCTTGCTGCGGCGCCTCACGGGCATCTATAATATCCATGGAGCTGCGTCAAACTGTCCCTGAATAATACCATTTCTTTGTAGAGATGGCTGCGGACGTGTGTGTGACACTCACAGTTTTTTTTTTTGTATAGAGTAGTAAGGGAAAGGAATGTCCGAGAGTTGTTTTTTAAGAGGACTCGATCCCTTGCATGGCCCCAATATCGACTGGAAAAACTTGGGTGAAAACCTTTAGTCGGGATGCCGGTCTCGACGTGATTCGAACACGGGGCCTACAAAGCAGAATCTCGAGCCAAACTTTCGGTAATAATTTCAACCGTCTAAGATCTAGGCTTATAATTATTTCCGAATATTTCTAAATGTATAGAACGCACTAGCTGATTTTTTAATTTTAATTATTTTACCAATTAATTTTCAAATTTGTATTTTGTCTATAGCTAGTGTATTATGTTGGCTATTTTAGTTGTATTATTGACATGGGGATTCATCAGGCTATACAATCTTTTTGATTGTCTTTGTTTTACTTGCATTTATTACTGTATCCCGTAATAGTCCGTAAATAGTCCGTCGATAGCCGTCGGGGCCTACAGGGTTGGCTTAGTCCGCTTTGGTTTACAGTCCCTCCACTGAAAATCAGTATATAACGAGTGGATAGACTCTAACACCACCACAATACAATTACAATACAATACAATGTATTTATTATTTAGTATTTATTTATTTATAAATAATATAAGAAAGAAAAAGTATTAATGTTGGCAGCTTCTAAAGAACACTTCAAACTTATTAAGTACAAGGGTTGTTCTCCTTGCTTACGTGAAATTCCCGAAACTTCTTTTCGTTTGGGAGAGCGGGTGTGTGACTTCTGGAATAGATGTTCCCCTGAAGTTTCCCAGCAGACCATCGTATCCTTGGTCGGCCAGGATGAAATCTTGGAAACAAGGAAACAGACTCTACAAAAGGCATTCCCACCCGCGATCCTCAGGAGGGGGTTGTCCTGAATTATAAGGATAGCTTTTCGCTTCCGTTGTTCCATCACTTTTAGCACATTATTGACGTTTACAGATTACTAGTTTAGGTAGAAGTTGTTGTGAATTATTAATAAATTATAATAGCTTACCCCGACTTTTTTTAGGATACTTTATTTGCGCTGACTTGTCAATATTTAAAAGAAAACAACACACAAACATGCATAGTTATTCAACAAACTATGTTCGCGCAGTTTAAGCCCACTCTTGTTTCACGTAGTATTTAGTTTTCACTCCCCTCGTACCCTCTTTCTTATCTTATCTCTGAGTTTAACCCTGACCTAGACAGGTCGTTTCTCGTTGCCTATTGCATTCGAACTGCCATACGTTCAGACCGCAGTACGGCTGTCTGTTCTAGACGTGTTTTCTTATATTATTTAGTTGCCTCGCGGGCAAAAACCAACAATAGTCTTGTGGTTCACTCAGTGACACTTTCTTAACACACACACAGTTTCACAGTGCTTTAACAAGTGATATTTAATTCTATTTTTTCGTGTGCATTACGTTGTGTTCCATCATCATTTGCTACTTTCATCATAATCGATCCCCTTCTATCATCTCACTAGGCTACCTATCATTTTTTCACTCTTCATCACCTACTCGACACCTCGCTCAAACGGCGAAGTTCGCCGTCTCCACCAGCCAACTGTCCTCGAAGCCAAGGTAAGCTCGATTGTGATTTGTGTTTTCTTCATTTTTCCCCAATCGTATTTATTGGCCATCATCAGGGGGGGGGGGGGGGGGTCTGGTGCCAACATTTTGGTCCTCCGGCCGGTATTATTTCGTTTTTCATTATCCAGTCCCCACTTTCAAAACCCTTCAAATATTATCTCGCTTTGGTTGTTTGTCGATATGCGATCTCTCATCACGGGGTCATACTCCGTCTTGTGCCATGACTCACCACACCAGTGTTTATTATTCTAGTTTATTGTTCATTGTCGTCAGGAGAGCATTTGTTTACATTCTCTCGGTCGGGGGCATGTATTTTTACACTCGCTGTTATTTGTCCTGACTACCGGGTTCGATCTTACCATTTTGTGTTCATTGTTGTTTTTTCAATTGCACTCGCATAGTACTCCCTGTTTTCTTTATTGTCGTCTTTAGTTTCGGTTATCATGACCAAGCAGGAACGGCAACGTACTTGCTCCTAGCTATAAGAGAGCGTATATTTCTCAGTGCAACGGCTCATGATGAACGCGTTTTTCAAGCGTTAAGACGAGGAAGCTTCTCGTCACAGATCGCGGTTTGACAAGCTTGACCGTTGGAAAAACAGACTTCGAAGCGGTTTAGAGCGAAATATTAGTTGCTAATTCTCAGCTCGAGAAGGTGTCAACCTCTTCCTGGTCGACGCAGTACAAGCCAGCTTTGAGAGCCTTCCTCTACTCGGCACGCGATAAGTATCTCGCCATAGTCCGCGCGTATCCAGATGCTATTCCTGTGAATCCGCCATCTACTGTTGCTGCTCAGTTTAATACGCTACCCCAATTTCAATGCAATATTTTCAGGCGACATGACTCAGTGGGCCAGACTTCTATGCTCTGTTCAGCTCCCTTGTTCATGACACGAGTCTTGAACAATGTATCACGCTCACTATTTGCGTTTTCTTCTTTGCGAGATGCTGCATTGGCTGCAATTAATGGGTTTTCAAATTTCAAGCGCTATTATACTCTTGCCACGACGCGCTAGTGTCGCGCTATCAGAACAAGCGCTTATTGGCGCTATGTATATTCCAACAGTTACTCGATTTCACATCCATTGAAATCACGCAGTCATGCTCGTTACAGCTGTTCTTGCCAAGTTCATCGTAAGTCCGTAACGCTCTCAAGGCTTTGGAAGATTCCTGATTTAGCTGACTTTCTCCTTCTGTCACTTCTTTGTCAAACTTAGACGGCACAAACCCGAAAAAACTTCGAGGCCAAGCATTCTGAGTTCTCTACTCCGACTTATCCAGCAGCTTATCACGTTTTCTTTGGAACGAAGCTTCAAGGACGCTTTGAGTTGTGCTGTCTGGAATCAACCGGGTTCGACCCAGTTAAGGCGCAGTCTACGGCGCGCATCATCGAGGAAAAGTCACTCATTGCTCGTTGCAAACGCCAGCTCACATGATCCATTGAACATAAGCCTGCTTCAGGCTCGTCAACCGGCAAGCTCAAAGCCGTCCTCACCCACTTGCCCGATTATGCAAGAGTTCTCAAACCTTTATAAGTGTCAAACGTTCTCAAGCAATCGCTGCCCTACAAGTACGCTACTCTCAGGCGATTACGTCGCGGTTTCATTGCCTGGGACCTTGCATTCACAATCCAAATGTCATCTCCGAACGTTCATGCTGGACGGTGTCACAGCACTCAGCATCACTCGTTTGTTGCATCCGATGAAGCACCAACCGGACTATCAACATCTTTTAACAGCTCTACTCAGCCTACAGGCCGATCGCACTCGTACTTTTTCCTGTCTGTATGGAGGCCACCCCGTCCACTCAGGCGCGTCGCCCTGTTGGTTGACCGTGAGAGCTTTAATTCGGATGCTGCGGGACAACATCACCCTCTTCGTGCCGTCCCATAGATCTGGTCTCAAGTCTCCAGCTATAACTTCTTTTCTCTCGTTCAAGGTCTCGGACTTGAAGGTAGAACCTAGCCCTATTCAACTGTCTGGCATAGGGCAAGCGGTTCCCAAGGTTCATGCAATGTGCTCTGTGACAATTGGCTTCTGGTTGCATCCAAACCATCATCTCCGCGTTCAGGCACTCGTTCTGTCTGCATTTCCGATCGCCTTCCTACTCCGTCCCTAGCGAGGTGTTGCGAGCGCTATCGTGGGCTCTCGTTGGGCCGACGTAGGTTTCATCTTCCAACACGATCGACTATCCTGATAGGAGCGGATCTGTATCCGATAAGTCTTAGTAGGACCAGCGATGTAGTCATCGGAGGCCCACCCTCCCTCTCAACCCCTGGTTCGGATGGGTGATCTTGGGTTCGATTCGGCATCAGGCTAGAGTCTCGGCCCCTGCTCCCTTTTCGCATGTTCGCTCATCGTTGGAATCGTTCTCTTCGCATTTTCTGGGGAAAAAAAAAAAAAAAAAAAAAAAGAAAAAAAATGAGGAGGTTCGCGTCCTTCTCAGAAGAATCCAGATTGATCAGCCTGTGTGAAGACCAGTTCGTGGCCTCAACACTCGAGACGATGTGGGCGTTACTCTGTAGGGCTCCCATATCAAGCCTCACTGCGTGCCTCTTGGCTTCAATCGCAATGTTGCCTTCTCAAGTTTTCTCAGTCTGGAACGTCGAACCTCAAGCGCGTTCCTGAGCATGACGTTGCTTATCACACGTTCATGCGGGAAGTACGCGTATCTTCAGCACATGCAGCTTGCCTGTCACGTCATCGGATTACGTGATTCCACACCTTGCGTGCACAAGGCTTCGAATTTCGTCACGAATCTTCGGTCGTGGTTCAACGCCTCGGCGGCGGACGTGCATGTGCGTCTCTGTAATCAGCAGCTGTTAATCGGTCCCAAGCCTATCAGCGAGATCTCCCAGTATCCTGATCAACTTCATGACTTATCCCATCGCTAATCTAGTGCTGACATACCGCCAAATTGTACAGGCAATTCGTATTCTACAGCTGTCGTGTCCATCAGCACATCTTCTTGCGCCCGCTCCTGACTCGGCTGTCTTGGAGTACGAGCTCAATACTGTCACCTACGGGTTAGCTCCATCAGCTTTTCTTTCTCAACGAGGTTTTTACACCAGCGGGTGCAAGACGACGGGGCGCCCGTCCCTCTTGCCTCTTGTTGCGATTACGTTTTGACACGTAACATCGAGACATCGTCTCAGGCCGCTAAGGACCTCGCTCAGGCTATCGCTCTTCAAGAAGAGCTCACGCTGTTACTTTCCAGTGGAGCTTCGAGCCTCGTAAAGTGGGCCAGCAATCTCCTGCTGCCCTTGCGACCCTTCCCGAGGACCATCTTGAAACACCACTTGCTTTCTCCCTGAAGAGCAGGGAATCAAGATCTTGGGCCTTATTGGGGACCCCCACACTGAAGACTTCTCATTCCGTGCTCATCCATTCGAAGGCCATTTGACGAGCGCGCAGCACCTCCTACATCGCCATGATATTTGATACGTAGAATTTCTCTCGCCATTTGTCTCCTTCATGAAAATCTTTCTCCAAGATTGGTGGATGTCTCATTCCTCATGGGACGACCACTCTCCGACTAGCTCTCAACACTTGGCACTCCGCCGTCGCTGACGTAGCTCAACTCGTCAAGTTCCCCGTGTTCCACGTCCACTTCCCCTCACTGCACGGCGTCCTCCGATAGTTTGTGGGTTTTGCGACGCTTCAGAGAAAGGCTACTCCGCCGTCTTGTACCTCCACATGACGTCGGGTTCCACCTTTACCCCGTTTTTTTTTTTAGCCTTCTCCCGAGCCGTGCAAGTTGCTCCAGTCAGCGTTGACCATTCCAAAGCTCGGCTGTCTGCGGCTCTGCTGCTTGCCCGTCCTTCTCCAATCTACCTTGCCTGCACTCAACTCTCTCACCCTGAACGCCATCGTCCTTTACTCGGACTCAACTATCGTCTCGCATGCTGGCTACACCGCCTTACGGCTGAAAACGTTCGGGGCCAAAAAAAAAAAACAAAAATCGAGTCGTAGAAAATCCTGGAGCCCACCTCACCGTCCGATTGGGCTCACGTTCCGTCCACTGAGACCCAGCTGACTGTGGCTTCCCGTTGGTTTGAACGGCATCTGAAATGCTACTTCACCCTTTGTGGCAGTTGGGACCGCCCTTTCTTCAATCATCCCCAGATTTTGGCCCCGATCACGCCTACCTCCTTTAGCGTTTGAGTTGCCTGAGATGAAACCGATGGCAGTTCTGATTGCCAAGGCCGACGTTTGTCGTCGACCCATTGTTGCTTCAATTCTGAAAGTTTCCACTCTACCCGTTCGCAAGCGGAGTGTTATTGGCTCGTCATCCGAGTCGCGCGGATCCTGCGAGCTAAACGTTTTCTCAGGTCCTGTATCCCAAGGGCCCTCTTCGCACTGAAAAGTTGGCAGTCTTCTCTTGACATGCTTGTCAAGGATTTCTCAACGTCCAGTTTTTTTGGCCAGTGAGGTGCGGGGGCCCCAGCTTGAGCAAATTGGTAGCAGATGCACCTCGAAGTTGGCCTTTCTCAGCCATTCTCGATTCCTTAGTTTTCTCAGGGTGGCGGGAGACTTGATACCTCTTCTCTTCAGGTTGACGCCCGTCATCCTCTTGCTATCAAGCAAGCCCTTGTCGTGGCCCCTCGTCCATCACTGACCTTATGACCCGTAAGGTGGTGTCGTGCGTGTCGTGTCAGTACGCACGACCCACGGCATTTTTCATTCGCCCAGTCAATCGAATTGTGGTTCTCCGATACTTAGTTTAGCTGGGGAACTTCGTATCGTTTTTACTTTTCGTTTTCTTTGAGTTTTTGTGTCGTTTTTACACTTGTCGAGTGACTTTAAAATTTGCATGTGGGGGGCGGTATTGTTCGCACCAGTTTTGAACCCACTCTGTTTCACGTAGTATTTAGTTTTCACTCCCCTCGTTACCCCTCTTTCTTATCTTATCTCTGATTTTAACCTGACCTAGAACAGGTCGTTTCTCTGTTGCCTATTGCATTCGAACTGCCATAGCGTTTCAACCCAGTAACGGCTGTCTGTTCTAGACAGTGTTTTCGTATATTTATTAGTTTGCCTCGAGGGCAACAAACCAACAATTTCTTCGTGGTCACTCAGTGACACTTTCTTACACACACACATTTCCAGTGCTTACAGTGATATTTTAATTTCTATTTTTTTCGTGTGCATTACTATGTTTGTTCCATCATCATTTGCTACTTTCATCATACATCGATCCCCCTCTATCTCTCACTAGGCTAGCCTATCATTTTTTCACTCTTCCTCACCTACTTCGACACCTCGCTCCAAACGGCAAGTTCGCGTCTCCACAAGCCAACTGTCTCGAAGCCAGTTACCTCGATTGTGATTGGTTTTCTTCCATTTTTTTCTCTCTCGTATTTATTGGCATCATCGGTCGTGCCACACATTCATTTTGTATTTGATTGTTTAGATTAAGTGTTGGTTATAGGAAAATTGTAATTTATTTCTACATTTTAATAATTATATCGTTGTGCTTTTATAAAATATTAAGAAGAGACGAAGAATTTTTGGTGGGAAGACTGCCCAGGGTTCAATTCATGCCCCTCTTCACTAGTTATGTTGCTGATAGGACAATTGTGAAGGACCGTCCGAGGACCTTTAAGAGACGCAATCCCTTGCATTCGCATTGGACTACTGAGGAAAACTCGGGAGAAACCTTCAGTCTGGATTGCCGGTCTCGACGGGATTTATACCCGGACCTCCACCGAATCAGAGTCAGCGTATAACGCTCGAGCAACACTGTTGGTGATTATGCTTTTTACTTTATTTGCAGTCCCAAAAAAGTTATCATGACCTGATGAAAAACATAACTGAAAAGCCCTCTCACCTAGCCTTGTTCGGGGCCGAAAATAACCCAGACTTCTGCAGAAGAACACCTTCCGTGCGTAATTAGTACTGCCCCTTTTCAACCTGAGGACGCTGCTCGAGTGCTGCCGGTATCCGGTCACAGTAAAGCAGGTACCCGTCCTCTGTCCGTGACCGTGTGAGTCTCCACTGGGTAACCCGTATTTCTTAATGAAGTCACCTTTCGGTAACATTAAGAAATATTAAGGATTAATCACAATCATAAATGAAATATATATATAATATTTGGAGCAATGTACGTTTTTATTTCGTCAACGCATTTTAATTCAAACGTTTACATTTTTGAATGTTCTAACATAATTCTTAATTTATTCGAACATCTTAAAAAATCTAATGTTTATTAATCAATTTCAATGTGAAAAATTCAAATTCAAAAAATAAGTTTACACAGCATGAAGTAATAATTAAGGCCTATATACCAATATGTTTTCGCTTATGTAGGTGTACTATTACAAAATATGTACACTAAAATTAAAATATTGTTGTTCACTTAAATGCAGGTGTCTTAAGCAACAACTGCCATCTTTTGAAACTTAAATTGATTAAATTTATTGATTGATTGCTTGCTTGATTTTATTATGATCATGCATACAATTAAGGTTGTTATATGTTTGAAGGCTGACCCTGAAAAATTATTTAATATCCCTTTGTATAATAGAATCATAATTGTAATTATTAACTATAGATTCATGTGATCACACATAATAAACGAATGCCAGCAACATGATGTAATTTATGCAGGTTATTCATTGATAACTCGTTGGAATATAATTTTAGCATACATTAAGAGGTGAATGCGGCACAAAATCGTATCAATAGTGAATACTCTCATGTGTTGTGTTTATGCATATACCTGTTTATGACTAGGCTAGAAGAATGTTATTTTGCACAGAATATACGACCTTAAAACTGTAAATATATGTCGGTTAATTAACAATAAATAGATTATTAAATAATAATTTTATTTTCAAAATGTACTACATTTTGGTAAATAATACTATTGACGCCTCTGACTATCTTTGTCATATTTGGATATGAAGATCGATTGTGTATTTTTTGGAGATGAGATGTAATGTAAAATTTCAAGTTTGGGATCTTGATCATTACACGACAAGTTTTAATGTTCCTGAACTAGCCTTCACTATTATTCCTTTTGTTCATTTTTATATTGGCTTCAGAAATTAATTTGTTATATCCACGCAACAAAATATGAATAACCAAGGTAGGCACAAACACAAATAATGAAATCCATTCTTTAAATCATTAATCGTTTCATTGTACGTAATGTTTGAACAGAAAAAATCTTATCAATTATAACATTTGTGTAGAATGTATATTATTAATATTTCTTATCAATCTATTTTTAACATCATCTTAAAACCAAACTTTTCAAATATTTTTCAATTCCTCAGTTGTAAATATTTTGTATTGTATGCTATCCTATGACAGATGTTTTGTACGTGAAAACTCATTTAATGCGCGTATTATTTTTAATGTACGTTTCGTTACTATGTGTATGCAAAACAGATACATGTAATTTTACAATTATGATTCGACAAACGAATTCAATAAAACAAAAATGTATACAATATATTTTATGTATAGTGTCTGCCATTGTCACTTCAGATTTTCATTGGTGGTTTTATGGTAGGTTAAGTGTTTCAAGCGTTTCTGTCTGCGCTGACGACGAAAGAAGCGAAGCAGGTATTCATTAGTACGGATCATCGACCCAACTTGGGGTATGGGCACGATTCCGTCCGCTTTAACAAGGTTTATTGGTTTCCCTAGGCATCGGTGAAAAGAACATCACTGCTTAACCCGACATTTAGTGGGTGAGTTGTTCAGAATAAGTATTCTAACACAAAAAATGTAATAACGTAGTATTCTCACCGTTGTCGCATATATTTCGGAATCATAAAAACGCATGTGTTTTGAACTTGTTTTGAATTTGAGAATGCCATAAATTATTTTTATCGCGAGTTCATAGCACGCATTATAACGAATTTAAAACACGAAAATATACAGATATAAAGACCAACCCAATCATTGGCCATTTTCTTTACACTTTTAGAGACTGTTACTTCAAGGAAATAAAATTTTAAATCACTAAGTGCACAACTATTTTTGAAAATCAAATAGCATTATGTTAACACCTTGTCACAACTCCTTTAATTAAGTCGACGTTAAGAACCTACATTCAATGAATAATTTCAATGTAACGTATTGAAAAACTTTCTTGTAGTCACGCTTTCAGTCCTTCATATTCCTAGAAAGAACGACACTATTTTATTATTTTTATCGACTTCCTCTTCACACCAGAGTGTTTGAATTCCAAGCAGCGATAACCCTGAAAGAAAAATCGTATGAAACACGCATCTCTATTCAATTAAAACCCACACTTAAAACAAGTATTTGCAATATTGTACTTCCTGATATAAACGTGCCTCGATAATTATGATGATAATTATGATTATGATGAATTATAAGGTAAATTGATTTCTTTTCGATGCATAGTTGCATTTTTATTTAAACAATTAAAACATAACATTTCTCAAGGTGACCTGATGTTCTACGTATATATTTTGAGGCTAGAAAATGTTGCAAAACTTCAACGTTAACAATAAAAAAATTAAAAATAACATTAATCCAAATTTGATTAATTTAAGATAATTTCAAGCCCATTTTAAAATAATTTGGTATTTTACATAATGAATTATTTAAATTGTAAAATGATGTAGGCAAAAAACCTTAAAATATTGCTAAATAGATTTATTGGTTAGTTATTTAACGTTTAGCCATTTTCGATTCAATATAAACATACGTAAATGGTACGAAAAATTTTGAGCGTAAGACTATAGGCCAACCTTGAGTTTTTTTTCTCGTTGACGCTTACCGTGAGCGAAGGGCACTATTTCGGCGTTTCGACTAATGCGCGCCTTCATACCCTCAATTTGACGTTTATTAATTTACAAACCATACGTATTCGTTTGGTTCATTTTTTTTATTTTCCTCGTGCCCCTCTGAACTCCCCAGGTGCTACCGGCCCTGGACCCCGTTTTGCATTCATTGTTTTATATTTTTAATTTGTTGCATATTTAATCATTATAATATCATTGTGTTTTTTTTTTGTATTGCCATTTCGATTTAATATAACATACGTAAATTTATTGACGAAATCATTAACTATCCTAGTATGATTTGTGTTGTTTTTTGGGGCTGTGCATAAATCTCGAATATGTACGTCCGCTCTATAGCAATTAACAAATAAGTGCATGTAAATTTTAAAGCATAATTCAACACTAGTTCTACAGGCGTAGGCGCAAGTCTCAATCGATGGTAAGTCGTAAGAAATGTGAGTCTTTTCACATCAGCTGCCTACGTATTTAGATACGCTCTCTTCTCTCTCTCTCACACACACAGCTCACTGTGTCGGTAAGGCCTCGACGTAAGACTTAATTTTGGGTGTATTCGTTCCGACATACCCCTTACGATTTACGACTTAGGATGTATTGTGATCGTTCTTACTGTGTGAAACACATACTCAGAATATAAAACATTACGCCTTAGACCTTGCACCTTAGAACTATTGTGAATTATGCTTAAACAATGCTGATTGTGGTGTCGACACTACGACATAAATATCAACCCTGAACAAATAGGGGTGGAAAATTGTGTTGTTTTAAATTTAGAACTCTGAATAAATTTTCGGTTGGTGAGATTGTTTGAAATGGACTTCACATTTAATGGCTAATTATTACAATTACGGTTATAAAATAGCACTTCACGTTGACTTTTGATTAGGAAACCAATTTTAACTATTTATTGATTTTAAACGTTTGTATAAGTATGAATGTTACACATTGACATTTGTTCGTGAATTAATTCACAACACCCGTCCTGTTGGTAGCATGCGAATAAAGTCGAATTATTCTCTATCAATAGGATTATATTCTTAATGGGCATGAAATCATTTCTCTATTGTATGTCACGACGGTGAACAAAATGCTTGAAGCAAAATAAAACTTCAATATTAGTTTGTTGTGTTTCTATAAAGACGGATAAGTTTAGATTTGCCTCTATTTTAGTTTTGGGGGGGCACAAACCATGTAGTGTTTTGAATTCTTTGAAGCCAGACATCGCTTTTTAAAACAAAAGCTATCATGCATTCTGTTTGCTTGGTTTGTTTTATCTCTGAGGAATTGAAATAGATGGAACACAAGTTTAAAACAAGAGGCAACAGTGTTGTGGATCGAACCCCCATGTGTCTCGAGTCTGCTGCTAGGAGGTATTTTTCAAAGGCAAGTGCATTCGCTCCATAGAGAACCTCGCATACGAAAATGGTTTTGATATTCTTTTTCATTCGTGCATTTTGGCGAGATCATATTTTCACCGTTGCTCTTGCCACTAAAAACCGGTCGATATTTACCGGTTGTTGACGAGACATCGATACAACTCGGAAGAAGCAGGAGACGCCATCTTATTGTTTTGCTGCAACTTTCCTGTTTGCTGTCTCGCTGAAATTATTCAGGCCGAATATGAAAGGAATTGAAATAATGGAAGTGTTATTTTCGTATACAATAATGACTGTTTGAAATATAAACTATCCTGCTATTTCTAAAAAGTACACGTGTACAATTTGCATATTTCATTGTTTGTTAAAACTATCAACAGCAAATTTTGGTGTAACCATTATTCAGGTTAAACACTTTTACCTTAACACCACATTTAAACAACTTTCAGACCTTAAGTATATTTGGCATGAATTTATCAATGCATAATATGTGTATGTTTGTATGTAATATAGCATTAAGAGCGTGCTCACATTTAACTCGATTACATTATCTTTTTGTTGACATTGCCAGCACATAAAGGCGACCTCTTTATTCAAAGGGTGGGTCTAGCATCCCCAAAGGGAAGGATAACACCAACCCGGCACCTCCACCACAATTTAATATTTTGTGCGTAATCTTTATTCATAAATCTCAGTTAAAATTTCGTCGCCTACCTGTTTTGTTTACTTCCTTACTCGTTTTCGTGTATACTGTAACTAGGCATTTGCCCCAACCCCACCGTTGAACATAGAATCTCTAAACCCGGCACCTCCCCATCATGATATTTTATTTTTATTTCTGGTTACTCTAGTTGACTTTCTGTAGTATAAAATTGTTTCGCTCACTATTTTGTTAACTTACTAAAGGGCTAGTGTTTTTACAAAGCCCTACCTCACACGAAGGGGGGGGGGGGGGAATACTCTAAACCCGCTCATCTCCATCATAATATTTTATTTTTTAGTATTTGTATTGACAATCTGCCTGTTAAAATAACTTCGCGCCTATTTTCGTATCTTACCGTGCCCGTGCTTACAAAAAACCTTAACGCCATCCAAATAGGAGGATTACCCTCAACCCGGCACATCCACCAATAAAGTTTATTTTAATTTTACTTTACTTTAATTAACATCTGTACATGAATAACTTAGCTCCTACTATGTTAACTAACATACCAGTTTATGTGTATTTATAAAGGCCTTTAGCTCCATACAAATGGAAATTACTCAAAACCCGGCCCTCCAACCAACAATATTGATTTATAATAAAAAAATAGCATTGCTTCGTTCCCTGTTTTTTGTTTTTTCTACCATACCCTACTCGTGTATTTATACTAGGACTTCGCAAACGCTTTTTTAGGTGCGTTGTTGGATGAAGCGTATTTTTTTTAAACGAAAAAGCGTAAAATGCGAATTTTATGAGAAATAATTATTCGATTACGCTCAAATTTCAAAACAATGATAATAATTAATAAAATTAAGGTTCTGTGAAAAAATCATTACAACCAGATAAAGCTTTGTATCAGGTGTTATAAGTCAAGAAATTTAAAAATCGGAAAAAATCTTAACATTGCGATTATCATAAGAAATATTTTTTGATTGCGCTAAAAAACGTGGCAGTTCTAAGTTAAAGATATCGAAGACCCGTAGAAAATTTCATCTCAATTGGAGTATCGGTTTAGCCCCCCCCACCCGGAATCGTGTTGGACAAACACACAAAAATACAGGGAAAAAAAGAAAAAAACAATCCGGATTTTTTTTCTTCAGTCTAGTAGATAGAATCTTTCGCTTCGCTCATCCAAAAAGCCCTGCCAAACCAAACAGGTGCACCAAGTGCTCTCAAGTTGCACCAAACAACCCCTTTCCTCCCACTACCCGTGATCGGTTGTGACCAAACATGGGTCCCCTTTCCTCCACATACCCGAGGCCTAGAGTTATTTTTCTAGTGAAATTAAAAAAAAAAAAAAAAAAAAAAATTTTTTTTTTAAACATTTTTGTCACCATATTATATTTTGTATTGCGTCAATACACTCAAACACATTTTTAATACGCTGCACGAAATTTTTGGCGCACGACGCTGAAACAATATCCAAACATCATTACATTCCTTCCTGCTTGAAAACCAATTAATTAGCCGCGTATTGTCCTGTTTAGGGTGGCTACTGCATTTGTTTTGTTTTAGTATGTACTTGCTCAGTATTCACCTGTTGAAACCTGTAAATTAAGCGTGGTTTTATCGTATACGGCGATTTGGTAGCGACGTGGTTCGCGTGGTTTTCGTGGGGATGGTGGTGTGCAAGAGGGTGGGTGGTGCAAGGGGTCATGGAGGGAAGGGTGGGCTTTTCAACTGCAGTAAACTCGAACCACCGGGGCGCGCCCGCACACAATCCATGTAGATACCTGTTGCGTGTATCCTAGCTCAATCCAACTTTAACAACTTGTACGATTCAATTGTATATTTGTTGGGATAACAGAATAAACGCTTATAAACAATAGCGATGTCACGGAAAAGAATTTTTCTTTGCTTTTAAGAAGAGGCAGGCCATGCTCATTTTACACGGCTAAAACATTTCTCAAACAATTTTAGTAACAACTGTTTTTGTAATTTTACATAAAAGTGTAAAACATGAATTTTTAAAGTGTCCTATAATGAAAACGTTTCCAAAAAAATATTACAGATAAACACATAAAAAATGAAATTAAATTTCTAGAACTGAGAATCCACCAAAACCACAACCATAACGCATGTCAACAATCTACATGGTAATTTATAAATCAGCGGATATATTACCCACTTTAAGCTCATTCCATTAATTAGAGATTTTATTACAATGTATAAGCTAAGCTCGGTACCGAGAGTAAGCTCTATATCAATGAGATGTCGGCCCGCTACTAAGTGGCAACTGTCAACACTTAGAGTGCTCTTTTAGTAGGAAATTCGAGCTATATTGATTAATTCCGAAACTTGCTGCAAGGTAAACTTCCTTCTTTAAATTTAGGGCGCAACATGTTTAATATGTTGTGCACTTTAACTTGCTCCGGGTAAGTATGGCGGACGCTTTACCTACTACAACTTACGTCCACATATATTCTGAAGAGTGTTACAAGTTCAGTTTCATTTATCCACAACAATGCACGTAGCGTGACAACGAATATTGATTTTATTCTCTACAACACACATTTTCCACTATATTTTAGTTGTTTTTGTTTTTTTTGTTATAACGTTGCAGGTTGCATGCAGGCGAAACTCAAAATAACATTTAACAAATTAAATTTGAAATGTGTAGTGAGGTGCTCATTCGACGATATATTAACTACCGTTCTTTTAAGGTGTATTACAGTTTGAACATAAGAATTGTTAGGTGTATACAATTACTTATTTTCATTATCATCATCACAATTAGGGGTATGACCGTATCACCAATTTCTGAGGGCGTTTTCTTGTAACGAAGAAAAACCCTTTGCATTCGTGTTTAAAGGGTTATACTGTTATCAAAAGGTTGACTTGTGAATGCTTGTTGTGCTGGATTGGCTGTGAAGTATATGAATAATTATATCCTTGGTTTTCATTTAAGCTTACTGTTTTAATTTTAGAGGAAGAGTTTTTTTGGTAACAATAGACATGTGACGTGTGATATCCATTGCGCCTTGTTGAATAGTCATTTGAAAACTGTGAGTTGCCAGCTTTATATCTAGATGATAATTTTACAAGAACATTACTTCTTGATTTGAGCAAGTCAGCAATTATTAGTCATGAAACCTAGAGAAGATGGGAAAATTAAGTCTTTGATTGTCAAAAGACAATGTATCAAAAATATCAAACGCGTCTTTTACTCGAGGAAGCACAAAAAAGGGGGCGGTAGACGTAAAGTTACAGAGCCTGGAATCATACACGAAAGGGGATGGCAAAGTCAAAAGAAAATGTTGAAAGCGCTGAAACAATGGTGACTGCAACAAGAAAGAAAAAAAAACAATAATTTTTACACGCTCAATATCAAAAGTGAAGGAACAAAGAATATATGTTAAAGTAGAGTGTTTGTCAAACGAGAATGTTCATGTGAATTTTAATAATTCTGCACCTGCAGTCATCACAATGGGAGAGCAAAGTATACAAATAAAATACCTGTATTCTATAGAGCTTCATTTTATCCAGTTACAATGCTGTGGCTGAAATTGATGAGTTTTTTATTACAATCCTAAAAGTACAAAATTTGACCCCAGTAAGGGGATTGCACCAAAGTATCAACCATTAGTGTTAGTCAAAACAGAAATGAACATTTTTTTTGTTAACAGGGAATGATTATAAAAACACAAATTATTGGGTGAGAACGACGTGCTACACTAAAAGAATAATGTTGAACCATTGATAAGAACTAGGAAACGCTCAGTTGACTCGTTGTTGAGCGAGCACCGTACGTGCACTGGGACCCTAGAATGATATTCCCATAAGGCCCCCACACAGTGTAGGCCTAACTGGATATTGACATTGTACACTATATACTATTTCCAACATCTTTGCATTGTACTAATTCACGGTCATGCCTTCTAAAGTGTATCTTTGTTTCTTCAATGCCTCCTTCATTTTTGAACATCATTTTTCGAATATGATACCAATAAGTCTTTAGGGTCTTGACCGATTTTAGCTGAAAATTTTGGAAAAAACGGAGAGAATGTTGTGCTTATTGCCCTGCAAAATTTCATAACGATCGGTGACATTTTTTTTTTTTTTTTATAACCAACGATTGGATTTTGTTCAAAAACTATACAGCAACCGCCTAGGTGGTAATGTACAATGTGTGCAAAATTTTCAGGTCGATCAGAGAAACGGTGCGACCTGTAACCGAAGCATACAGAAAAAAACAAAAAAAAACAGACATTCGAGCATAAGAGTCAAGTGGCGACGCTCGCTACGTCCGCTCAAAAAGAATATAACGATAAAAAATAAATAACAATAATAATAATAATGTCAATAATAATAATTATAATAATATAATTTATAATAATCCAAATATAATAATAATAATAATAATAATAATATAATAATAATAATAATAATAATAATATAATTTTTATTTTTTTTCAAGTTGCCTTTTATTGACAATTATTACAATACAATCGATTGTCCTGCGAAGCTGCAACAGCTTATCTGCGTTTTCAAATCTTTTGTATACATTTGTACATAGTAATACATAAATCAATCCCTTGGAATCCAGCTCCTATGTCAATACAGAAGATATTTCCTAACAATTATACATCTTGACTAACAAAATTAATTACATTGATTATTTCTTTAATACGGCAACATGAATTTAAATATTCGCATAGCATGGAAATTGAGACAAAACGAAATTCATAATTACAAAAAAAAAAAAATAATAATAATAATAATAATAATTAATAATAATAAATAATAATAATAATAATAATAATAATAATAATAATAATAATAATAATAATTAACACATCCTAACCAAAGACCAGCTGCAAGGCTTTTGATAAAGCTTTGTTTTTAAAGACCAAATTCCACCACAACCAAAAAACCATAAAACAACATCACCACATAGCACATTTCGCATTAAACATGATGACAGTTGCGAGCACCACAACACGCATAACACAATTCGTCTAATTTTGCATTATTGTTTTAAGCGATTAATAGTAAATCGTGTAGGTTATTAAAAAAACAAAAAAACAAAAAAAACAAAAAACAACGTATACTTTTTATTTTTCAATTTTTTTGGAAAAATTTGGATGAATCTTTTAAATTTCCTTTCATTTTGCAAAGGTTTGAACGTTTTGTTTACATTTTTAGGCAATTCATTGCAAAACGCCGGACAGCATAATTATGCAACGCAAACCGTAGTTGGTGTACACACGTGGAACCCATACATACAATCATTTCCACTCCGTGTTGGTAACGTTACTTTTATACTTTTCAGACTTGGATATTGAAAGGTGTTTAATAATAACATAATCAAATACATTTGCTGCACAACAACACACATAACAACTATTACAATACAATATTTGTAAAGTTTGAATAGTGTTATAATTTTTAACAACATTTGTTGAGCAAAACAAAGAGCGCACAATAGAGATTTTGCATTAACTTCCAGAGGAGACAAGTGAGTCGAGACGCCGATCCCGCCAGCAGTTATTCATACGACAAATAGAATGAACAATGGCATAGTAACCATTTTTAAAAATATTAAGAGGAAATAGGTCCGTATTTGAAAAAAATAGCAATGACGCTATTCGATAATTTTGCAAATTTTGGCCACGTGTAATTTAAAGGAAAAGGGTTATCTACCACAATTCCCCAAGTAATGGTATTTTTAAACCTCGACAATTGACGGACAACTACACAGTGGCGGAATATTAACATTTGAATGTTAGATTTACGACGGGTAGAACAACCTTCTTTAGACACAATGCGGTGTGCCACTGGTACAATTAATTTAACGTCCTTGAATTTGTTGGGCCATGAATGCACATTATGTTAGTTTTTCCTAAGTTTACAACTAGCCCATGTCACTGAAGGCCATTTTGAATGAAAGAGATCCTGTTTTAATGTGTTAATGCTACGACAAGTCTAATGCTGTGATTACCAGCACTGTATCATCTGCGTAGAAATATACCTTACAATACTAAACACATTTGGCTACTATCAATAACAAAAGAAAAAGGGTTGGTCCTAAAAATTGAGCCTTGTGCACCCCCGGGTAGTTAATTTTATAATTACTGCTAAATTCACCATCAATTTTTACAATATGTCGCGTTCAGTTAAAAAAATTCTAAACCTGAAAGAATTGGCCCCCCCAGGAACACCTTCTTTTTCTAACATTCAAGTAAAATTTCCAATTTCCGTGTCAAACTTTGGCAAAATCTACAAAAAGGACAAAGTGCAATTTATTGTTTATCTAGTTGACCATTAATGTATTCGAAAATAATAATAATATAATAACTAATAATAATAATATAATAATAATAATAAAATATACTAAAGGGATGGTTTTCACAGGCTCGAAATCCCATCGTCTATAAATCCTCTTGTCTATAAAACCGTATGCTCGAAAATATTATATTAAAATAAATTCCAAAATATTAATTAATTTTTAAATATGTATAATATAGCCGTCCTTCTTGCTACAATCCCATGTCTCGAATGGCGGGAAAAGAAATATAAATTAAATCATTTTTAATTGTTTTTAATTTTTAAAATACTAATTCAACTGTCTGCCGCTAGGTAGGGCGTGTCTGTAACACCGCACGGTTATCTCATAAGAGAGGGTCCGAACTCGTCTCATTGGTTGAAATGTGACCAATAGAGGCATGTTGATCTCTAGAAATGAAACCTGATAATAATATACTACATCGTCTATCACTTGTTCCCATAAGCTTTAGTAACGATTTGCTAGTCAATTGCGCTGCTGGGAGTGCATTTTGCTAGAGACCAAAATTTAAAGTCACGGATGTTGATATGTTATATATATTGCTTAACTTTGGTTTTTATAGTAGGGGCGACAAGACTTGATATATGTTTAGTAACATTTATAGACAGAAATAAAAAAGTGACTACACTGGGATCAGAGACCCAGGACCTTAGCAGTCCTGGCTATGCTCTTACCAAATGACACCACCAATTTAAAACTGTCTAATGTTTTTTGGGTCTGTTTTTGTATTTTTGTTACATAAACGTGTGTACGTTTGGTAAGATAAATAGCCGGACTGCTAAGTAAGGTCCCGCGGGTTTCAGATCACCGGTTGTTGTCACTTTTTTAATTTCTGCTACACTAACATATCAACGTGATATTCGCCCACTATAAAACCAAAGTTAAACATCTATTCAGCCAACTCGGTTAAAAGATATAGTTTTGTACTTTTCCAGTTATTTCGTAATGTATTCTAAAAAGCATCTAATCTGCCCGACACACGTTATTAACAATGTACAAAACATACCAAAAATTAGACAGTTTTAAATTTCGGTGGCTCATAGCTCAGTTGGTAAGAGCATAGCCCGGACAGCGAATGTCCGCGGGTGTTCGATTCCCCGTGTAGTCACTTTTTTAATTTCTGTCTAAAGTACTAACATACATATTCACGTCATAGTCGCCTTCTATAACCCAAGTTAAACACATATATACATATATGAATATAAGGTTTTTACGCATAAGCGGCCGCAAACAACCCCCCACCCGGGCTTGAGTACATTATTAGTGAATAGCAAATTGTCATAAAAGTAAGCACCGAGCACCGACTTGTGGTGGGATCTCATATCATGGATCTCAACAGTCCTCAACAAATAGCAATTTAATGAGGTTTGTCTGTGTCCTCGATAGATCAATATATATACCAGAACGACCCGAAGAAGGCAAAGCCGAAACGTCCTCGTGACAATTTTAGTGATTAGTTTTGTGTATATTTTTACCTGTGTCACTATGGCAGCCACCTCTACATCTCAGGTAAGCTGTTGACTCCTATCTATATCACATTGTATTGATATTATATATATATATCTATACACATAAAACCAACATCAGCTTACAATAATATTTAGTTATGTTAGTACTTTGAGATAGAATTAAAAAAAGTTATCCCCTGATGTAGTCACTTTTTTTAATTTTCTATCTAAAGTAACTAACATAACAGCGTCATAGTCGCCTACTATAAAGCCCAAGGTATAAACATCACAATATATATAATCATAAAAACAATAAAACCAAAACATCATCATTACATAAAATACAACAACCCAACGCCTTACAAAGCAACCAAATGGCCAAGTACAAAAACATCAGTATGACAGTGAAATATTTACAACGCACATCACTGACTTACCTCTTTGCTTGACATAGTTCCACCCTTCTCATTGCCTTTTGGTCTGCCTTTTGTTAATCGATAAGTTTTGTGTATGTTTTATTTTATTGTCATTCTATGTGACGTATTGGTTTTTTATTCTTTTAATGCCATGTATTCCTTGAGAATGAAGCCAGTCTTTTTGAAACTCCGAAGATTAAAAATAAGTGTTTTTACAACTTATACACGCATGATTATTTCCGTAAAGTTTAAGATACCATATAATGTGTGTTTTACGTAGGTTTTCTCGGAAGTAATATGACAATAAAAGGATTCTTTCGAGTTTAGGGGGGGGGGGGGGGGGGAGTTACAAAAGTTTTTATTTACAAACGTTTCAGGCAGATCTCTCTGCCCCCTTATCAGGTAACAACATACAATAAAAAACAAAAAGTAATGGATAATAGAAGTTCACTGCAACTAGTCATCTATCTTTGGCGTACCGTTCAGTCTACTATATGTGGCTCTATATTATTCTTGCTGCCTAGTTATAGGGCCAAATTACTAGGTACTGGATATCACTACATGTTGTGATGTCTATCCGTACTATTCGGTGTTGTAAAGGTGGAGTAACAATGGCATCCATTACAGAGGTGTTCGCAACCAGCTGGCATTCGTTTACCCCTCATCTAGTTTATTCATATCGTGGACGTTTTTTTAAAATTCGATTGCTTCTCGTATAATTGGGGTGAAATAACTAATGAAATAAATAATGGAATAATGTGGCTTCCATGGTTAAATGATCCTAAGCTCTTGCTTATACTTCATTATTTCCCTGGGGTGGACACAAGGGAATCATTTGTATAGTTGAAATGGTTGACACAAAAATAATAATCTGTTATACCATCCTCTGTGTCAAATTTACGTACAAAAACCATATAATAAAAAACTACTTCTAGATTACACTACAATTTGTGCTCTAGCGCAAGTGCTCTACATTAAATGGCCTTCGCCATGGTCGGCCAGGTCGGGTTTTGGCTACTAATTTAAATTTGTTAATTTACCTTGCTTTACAAGGCGACTATTAACTCTGTTATGTTAGTAATTTTAGACATAAATTAAAAAAGTGACTACCCGGGGAACGAGCCCGGACCGGCACTACTTATGGTCTTCGTCGATACGAATCGAACAATACGGCCCGAGCCCGATCATAAAGTAATTCTGGCCGTTATTAAATATTATT
>JAMZAV010019084.1:0-12169 GCA_024449915.1 Sweltsa coloradensis
AAAAAGGGGGGGAAACTAAATATTCAGAAATCACCCCTATAATAAAATGGTGAGAAGACCGATATAGCAAATTACAGACCCATCTCAATACTACCTACTTTCTCAAAAGTGTTGGAAAGTATCGTAAAAAATCAGCTAGTGATTTTCTCAAAAAAATAAAATTATAACTGATGCCCAGCATGGTTTTATGGCTGGCAAGTCCACAATACGGCATTTTTTGACTTTGATAGATATGTACTCAATTCACTAGATGAGGGCAAACACACATTGGGCATTTTCTGTTGACCTTTCAAAGGCTTTCGACTGTGTGGATTTTGATATTCTCTTAAATAAACTAAGACTAATAGGTTTTAGTGACATAACGCTAAACTGGTTTGAATCCTACTTAAAAAGGAGAAAACAACAAGTGAAAATTAAGAGTGAAAATGAGAAGGGACACAGGGAAAATCACGGCTCCCCAGGGCTAGTAAGTCTAGCAGGGTGCCTCAAGGTTCTATTTTAGGCCCTATTGCATTCCTTCTTTACATAAATGACCTTGAAGCAAATATAAATTCTGACGAAGTAATACTTTATGCAGATGATATAACATCCCTAATTATTGACACATCCCTGTTAGTAGTTGAAGAAAAGGCAAACGCAAGCAGCATTCAAAATTGACGATTGGTTATCAGCAAACAAACTAGGCTTGAAGGGGAAAAAGACCAACTTTATACACTTTAAACTTAAAAAAAAGGCCGTTAACCTCTTCACTGTGGGATTTTAAACCTGTGCTACACCTGCTGTGTGGGTATTTTTAGCAGAAAAACACCCTTATTTAAAAAAATTCATAACTTCCACATTTCTCTTTCCAAAAATTATAAAATTTTTGTGACGAGTACTTGACTACACTACAACCATGCTTAGACAAAAAAATTCCCCCCCCCCCACCCCTCCCCCCCCAAATCGATAATTAGATAACTTTCACATTTCATATAAAAAAATTAAAAAAATTGTGTGACAAGTAGGGCTACTTGATAACACAATGAACATGCGATGAAAAAATTTTTCCCCCCCCCGCCAGCCCCCCCCCCCCCCAAAAAAAAAAGTAATCAATATTTACATAACTTCCACATTTCACATCCAAATATAATAGAATATTTGTGACAATTACTTGAATACACTGTGAACATGCCATGATAAAATCGACCCCCCCCCATCCACGTCCTGCCCCCCCCCCCCACAAAAAAAAACAATAATTACATAACTTCCACATTTCTCATCCAAAATTATTTTAAAAAATTGTGGCACGTACTTGAGTACACTACGAACATGATAAGAAAAGAATCAACCCCCCCCCCACCTCGTCCCCTCCCCCAAATAATCGATAATTTTCACAACTTCCACATTTCTCATCCAAAAATTATTTTTTAAAAAAATGTAGCACCTACTTGAGTACTCTACGAACATGCCTTGAAAAAATATGCCCCCCCCCCCCCCCCAACAAATTGATAACTACAAAATTTGCACTTTTTCATCAAAAAATGCAAGAAAATGTGGCTAAATTGTTTCAGGACTGGCCTACTCTATTTCACTAATTCCTACACAGTGAACATGCATGTAGGCCTAATACAAATTATAAAATTAACAATATATTTATTTGGGGTTTCATGGGAGTATATTGATGAATCTGCTTGCTTACCTTGGAATGATAGATGAAAGTGAAGTTGATAGATGAGATATGGTCCATATATTACACAGTAGTCTTGAAGTAAATTTACACATCAAAGTAGCCTAAATCGTTCATTACACACCACAAGTTAAGTTCTATCACACACTTTATATATAAAATATATTTTAAAGGGTTTCCCTCGATGTTAATGCCAAATCGCATCGAATCAAAAAAAATCGTGTTAATGCGATGTCAAAATTTTTCCGACATCGACATCGAAAAAAAAAAAAAATCCCATTAAAATTTCCAAAAATTCCCTTTGTAGCTAAAATATTAGCCCCCGGGGTTCGTTCAACAAATAATCGCGTGAGAATTACATAAAAAACGGAGCATTAGGTATTTCATGTTTCCCGAGCCCCCAAAGTGTTCAACACTAGTCCGTGATGCGGGCCCGCCGGCGAGTTCTCCCCCCCCCCTCCCCCCCGCCCGCTCCTACGCAATAGCGATCTGGCCAACTCGGCCCCCGGGGCTGCATGGAGTGAGGAAAATACTACGCGACTACCCTCTCTCTCCCTTTTGCTGCGACAAGTTTTATCAGCCCCTCTCACACGTCCCGTGCAGGCAACAGCTGATAGGTTTACTGTGTACAGCTATTAGTACTGAGGGACGGAAATTCAGGGGCACTAAAGGCGACAAGATAACAAGTGAAGTGGGCCTCATGTTATACCCTTTTTTAACAAATGATTTTAAGTAGGGGAGATAGGAATTCCGGGGCCGAAACGTGAAAAGAGCTATGTAGGGAGGTATAAATCGATTCGTATTGACCCATAGTTTAAACTTTCGTGGGAGAGTTTTGATTTTTTGGCTGAGCCCCGGCCAAAATTAAAAAAGAGGGCCCCGCTTTGAATTTTAAACTCTATCTTCGTAATTTTTGCCCGTTTTCAATTTCAAAGGTACCTTTTGAAAAGGAAAATTAGAAATTAAAATAAATTTTTACAAATTTCACAAAATCATTATGTTTGAGGTTATGTTAAAAAAAACTTTAAACTTTTATTTTAACTTTTCTTATGGAACATTTTACTAGGTAAAAACTTTTTACATTTTCTTAAGTTGCATTTTTGGTGGTTATTTAGTTGTTTTTTTAATAAACCCTGCTTTTAAATTTTCTAAAAAATTTCCCTGAGTTTTTTTTAATTGAAGCGATGGCATGTGTAATGAATTATGCTCTACTGTGGATCTTTTTGTTTCAAATACTTTTTTTTTTTCGAACACAAATTTGGAAAAACAATTAGATTTTTGGGTATAAATCGATTCGTTAAAAACCGAACTTAACAATTTTCGTTTAAGATTTTCGATTTTTTTTACTGAGCCCTTCCCGGGGCAAAACAAGAGGGCCGCCGTCATTGAACTTTAACTAAAAATCTTTAAAAGTATTTCGCCGTTTAAATTGAAAATTTTACCTTTGAAAGGTAATAAAAGAGCTTAAACTTTTAACCCAAAAATTTTTTCCGAAAGTTTAATATTTTTGAGGTTATGTTTGGTTTGAATTTTTAGTAATTTTAAACGTTTTTTCAGAGCACAAAGGTGAAAAACTATGTAGGGGTTTATAAATCGATTGTTTATGAACCGTGATTTAACAATTTTGTGGAAAAATTTCGTTTTTTTTACTGAGCCCTTCCCATGGCAAAAAAAAAAGATGGCCCCGCCCATGAACCTTTTTTAACTCGCTATCTTTTTAAAAAGTTTTGGATCCGATTTTTAATTTCATGTATACCGTTAAAAAAGGAAATGAATGACGAATAAACTATAATTCCCATTTTGTTGAAACTTTAAATTTACTGAGGTTTATGTTAAAAAAAACAAAAATTATTTACCACACTCGTCATCTTAGGGATCTTAGGCGCTATATCTACAGACCAAAAGGGTTTTTTGAATATGTTTGGCTTGTTTTCCTAGATATATTTTTAGTATTCAAGAGCCTTACTTTTTATTTTCCCACAAATACTCCCCGAGAAATTATTTTAAGCGAGGGCATGTGTAAATGAATAATATATGCTCGGTATTTGATCTTGATTTGAAACACATTTCGTCGGGCAAATAATTATTAAAGAATTATTATCTGGTATCTCGATTCGTTATGAACGTACTTTAACAATTTTGAGGGTACCCGTCGCAAAAAAAAAGAGGCCGCCAAAAAAAAACTTTAAGTTATATATTTTCAAAGGGTAATACAGACCCAAATTTTAAAGGGCCCCTTGGCAGGTAACTAGGGTAGCAAAAATTATAACTTGCAAATTTTCACGAAAATTAAATATTTTTTGGGTTTCGTTGTAGGAAAATATACCGTTTTGTTTTACCCTAGACATAAATTAAAAAATTTCCCCCACCGGAAATTGACCTGGGACCGCTGGAAAAAAGATGACATTTACTCTAGATCCTGGGGGTTTCTAATTCTAATTATTTAATCATCCCAGCCCCCGCCCAATCCGATCAGTAGCGTACACAAAAAACAAGAATAGTACACAGAATAGCTTGCAAAACTGTGAGAAAATTCGATTCTAAGTGTGGTCAAGCAAATGGTTTTTTAAATAGAACTTCAAAGGCCCCAGACGCAACAACTCGGGAAAAAAATGAAAGGGAGTAAAAAAAGAACCCAAATTCAAATGCATATTTGCCGTATGTTTAAAGAGAAAAGGACCTAAAAGGAAAAAATTTTTGCCCAAAAAAAACTAAAAAAAACCGCAGAAAGATAGGGAGTTTTAGAAATAAGGGCCAAACCCCCCTAAGTAGTGGCGTGTATGAAATTCCATTGGGGAAATTTTGCAGGTGCTAAGAGGGGCAAAAATGAAAGGAAAATTGTTTCAACGTCAAAAAAAACACAGGCTAGCTGGGGTTTTGTTTTTTTCGTCTGAGGGCCTTTGAAAAGATTCATTTTGGGAAAACCCCTTTTGCTTGGCAAATCTCCAGAATACGAAATCTTCTTCAGCATGATTTGCTCACATTCTGTGTACATTCGTGTATTATTGTACCTAAAGATCGGGTCTGGGGGGGTGGAGATTTTTGTGAATAATTAAATTTAAAAAACCCGGATCTAGGCGTCAAAGTCATACGTTTCCAGCTGGTCCCAGGGTTTAATTTCCGGTGGAGGAAATTTTTTTTTAAATTTATGTCTTGGGACCAACATACAGCGTATTTTCCTAAAAAAAGATAAAATCAGTAAATTTTAAGTTTCGGAAAATTGCAAGTTTTTAATTTGTTCTACTTTAGTAACCCTTTCCTCCGGTACCTTTGAAATTGGTCTGTCAATTACCCTAGAAAATATATAACTTCAGTGTTTTTTTTTTCGGCGGCCATCTTGTTTTTTGCGACGGGTACCTCATCAAAATTGTTTAAAATACGTTTCATAACAATCGTTTATACCAATAATTTCTTAATCAAATTTTTTGTGCCCGACAAATGTGTTTTTAAAAATCAAAATAAATATCGATGCATATATTATTCATTTACACATGCCGTCGCTTCAAAAACATTTCTCGAGATGATTTGTTGGAAAATAAAATGTAAGGACTCATTGAATACATAAAAAAATTGCACGGAAACAAGCCAAAAATATTCAAAATACGTTTTTGGGCATGTAGATATAGCGCCAAAGATCCTAACGATAGAGTGTGGGTAAATATTTATGTTTTTTGAAATCCTCAGTAAATATTAAAATTTAAAAAAATGGTAAAAATATGTTTATTTGTCATTTAATTACCTTTTCAACGGTTAAACGTGAATTAAAATTGGGTACATACTTTAATGATATGCGAGTCAAAAGGTTTTATTTGGCGGGGGCCCCTCTTTTTTTTTTGCCTGGGAAGGGGTCGTAAAAAATCGAAATTTTTTCCCTCAAAATGTTAAATCACGGTTCTAACGAATCGATTGATACCCCCTACATAGTTGTTTTTCCCTTTGTGCTCTGAAAAAAAACGTTAAAAAAACTAAAAAAATTTAAAAACCAAAAAATAACCTCAAAAAAATTAAACTTTCTGGAAAATTGTTGGTAAACGTTTATAGATCTTTTTATTACCTTTTCAAAAGGTATATTTACAATTGAAATCGGCGAAAACGTTTAAAGAATTTTTGTTAAATTTCAATGACGGCGGCCACTTGTTTTTTCCCGGGAAGGTCTCAGTAAAAAATCGAAATTTACTTAATCAAAAAAAGTTTAAATTCGGGTTTTAAAATCGATTGATACCAAATATCTAATTGTTTCACCAAGTGTTCGACAGATGTATTTTAAAATAAAGATCACACAAAAAAGTAGCATATATTATCTACACTGCCCCGTTCAATTAAATAAACTCAGCTAAATTGTTAGAAAATTAAAAAGCATGGATTTATTGAAAACACAACTAAATAACCACCAAAATGCAAAATTAAGAAAAGTAAAACGTTTTTACCCAGTAAATTTTCGTTCTATAAAGGAAATGTAAAGTAAACAGTTAAAGTTTTTTGTAAATAAACCCAAAGAAAATTGAATTTTGTTAAAAATTTTTTAACATTTATTTTAAATTTTTATCATTTACCTTTCGAATGGTACCTTTGAAATTGAAATCGGTCAAACTTACGGAGATCCTTTTTTTTTAAAAATTTAAAAGCGGCGGCCATCTTGTTTTGATAGGGCCGGTCTCACCAAAAAAATCAAACTCTCACCATTGAAAATTTTTTTATCTAGGATCAAAACAACTTTTATACCACATACATGCTTTCACCAAACTGCCCGGAAGCAGTTTTATACCCCCATGCCCCCACTATTTGGAACAAAACATTTTTATTTTACATAAGACTTGTTTTTATTACGAAAATTAAAAATAAAAATTTTAAAAATAAAACGAACAATAAAAAAACGTTTCTGTAACAAAAATCTGTATTAAAAACCCCCCCACCAAAAAACAAAAAATATCCAACATTATAAAGAATTTTTTGAAAGATAATGCAGATTGCAATGGGTATTACAACCGACTGAGAGAACACGTCAAGCTTAGTCGTCGACTAAAACACAGATGAAACACGTCGATGACTGGATTTAGCCACGCGCCTCGTCAGTCCGGCGGCATCCCTTGACCACTCAATCTGGCGGCAATGTCTTCTGACTCCGAGTGCAGGCAGTTGAGAGCTCGATGCGGGGATGTGGCGGGGCGTAGCCGGCCGGGGGCCCGGCCAGTGCAGCGGAGTCGACAATAGACACGTCAGTGTGCGCGCGCTGTCCATTGAACTCGCGTCGCGATGCAAAAAGTGTGTGAAAGAATGTGATGGGGACAAAATTAAGAGACCGTTTTTGGGGGGATTATTGGTTTTTATGTGCACTTTATATTTTTAATAGTTATACGTGAAATTGCGATTTTTGGATTGGCGAGCAAATCTACGCAAATATCTATTCATAAAAATCGATTTGATGTTTGAAATAAAAATCAATGTCAAAATTTTGCTTTCACTCGATTATTATCGATTAAGTGCGATGTGTCGATGTGCATACCTTAATATATATACCACACGAATTTACACACGGTACCTTTGAGATTGTTTTTTTTAGGGCCTACAGTTGGCTTGAGTGTGTGTACTCGGCCAAAGCATGGAGTTGCAACAACAGAGGTACATGGGGGTGCATCATTTGCACATGTACCTCGATTCGTTCCTCTTCTTTTCCGCTCTTTGTAGTGTGAGCACAAAATAGCACTGCCGTTGTGGGGGGTGTTGCGCTTCTTTTCTGTAAGGGATAACGGTCAGGGAAAATGGCGATGTACCAAGTGGCGACGAGGTTTGCCCGTGGTGGATGGCGGCCTCCTTTGGGGGACAACTTGGGTGGCAGCATACTTTTCCAAAGGAGGCGAACTAGCTCCAGACTAAATGTTGATAGTTGCCTCTTGTCCTTTTAGTGACCTTTTCTAGTATGTGTGCTTCAACACACTTAGGTCCAACATTGAAGAACCAGTTTCTATACCACTTGAGCAGTGACCGCCTTAGCTACGGACACACTCGACATGACTCAGCGAATCATGTCAGAGTGGCTCGACAGCGCCCTTCCCTGGTTATAGAGAGGCAAACAACACTTTGGAATCATCTTGTTTACTCGCAGTCCGCCTTTCTCTCTTTTCACTGTCGCTCAGCCAGGGCGCATGCATAGTTTGTGAGCATGTTGACTTGCCGCTCTTGTCGAACCAGCGGGAGAAAAACGGGTCAACAGTGTTGTCCTGTGTGTTTTTCAACATATTCCCCCGCCCCTTAGTTGTTCCTTCTTGCTTTGGCTTCCCCTCCTGTTCTTTCGAACCGTACCACAAGCATTGTTTTTTCGCTGTGGTAGTTTTCAAACAACTGTGGACCATGTACGCAATTATCAACGATAGAGTGTTGCCCCTTCCCAGATACTGTTCCATCAACGTAGTACAACATCCGCGGATGGCTCCGAGCCCTGATTCGGTTATTTCGTGTTGCCCCTGTGTGCCCTATTACATTTAGTACAGTAAGTTATGTCAACATCTGGAAATAGACAAAAGTTTAATCCTGGAAATCTGCTGCTTTTGTGGAATGTACATAATATTTGAAGCTCAGCCTGCCTTTGTACAGCAATAAACTGTCGGTCTATACATACTTCACCGAAGGGCACAAATCCGCTTGAAAAGGCTGATGCTTTACACTATCAAGGACAGGTTGTGATTTTTTGTAGTTTGTTTTGATCGGGTTTATTTACAATGTTGTTGTCACTGAAGTGAAGGAGGCCTGAGTATTCGTGCGGGAAGCGGGGGGGGGGGGATCACAGACCGTGATGTGCGACACCAAAAAATATTGTGTACTCAACAAAGGGTTCTGTTGACCAATACAGCTCGATCGCATTTTTTTTATGAGCCATTAGGCATATATAATGCAAACAGCATACATGTCTCAGGTCACCCACCGTGGTATCTTTCCATTTCGTGAGCCGGGATTTTACGCTAACTCTTGTGTTTTCATCACAAACTTGTAACAAGTTGTTTGTTCTAACAATAGACTCACTAGTTCGTGTTTGTAAAAAAGCTAAAACATCAATGCTGCACCTTGGAATCTTTCAGTAAGGTTGAAATCCGCATTTATGTCCGATGAACTTGTCGAATCGATCAATAGGTTGGGAATCGCGCGTCTACTCAGTTTTTTACCCCATCATCGGCAATTCGGTCTTCTTTATTTTGACGACGTGCTCTGGAACTAACCTACACCGACATCATTGTCATAGTGCACTGTCCCGTCACTGCCGACGGTCGTGATTATCACTCTTGTCCTCATCACTATCACTTAAAACTATCGTTGGTTAATTTTCCCAATAAAGTCATCATCACTTTCCGAGTCCACTATTGGTAATGATTTGCTCTGATTTCCGCTATCTGAAACACGCCGTAACCACCGAGTTCTCTCACCACTGGGGTCGTGGGAAGCCTCAGTTGTTTGTAAACTACAGCTGACGCTGAACTCGGGAGCGCTACAAGTGGTAAGCCTAGAATAACTTCTAATCGAACAAGTTAGTCGTGGCCGGTTCCAGTAGTTGGCGAAATATAAGTTCTACGTATTACCGACAGGTTGAAGTCACATGCCACCGAACTAGAGCGCGCTAGTGCCCTATTGAGCACTGAATAAAACTACACTTTGAATTCAACATTGTGGCCGCGACATTGGCGCGAGGCTAGTATGCTGGCTCGGCAGAACATGGTGTGGCCCAACTGCCATCACGAGTTAACTCGGGGCGTAACTGAGTAGGAGGTTAGGATAAACTAGTGCATTTACCATTGAATGAAACTACTATAGAATGAGGGTATTACTGCGCAAAGATGCTAAGGAGCAAAAATTGATAATTCCCTTAGTGCTTGGAAAAGACCACGTGGCGAGTCGCTATGTGCTCAATTGTCTTCTGCATCTATGCGCGCTGAAGGTCATTAATAACTCTTTGGCAGAAATACTGGCATAAAAATTGCGTACCACGCTTTTTTGAAGCTCCGCCTTAGATACGCTATCCCGTTGTTTGGGAAATTCAACAAATTCACAAGATAGCTTTTATATTGTGCAAAAAGAGCAATCATACCATTGCAGGCCCTGAAAATATGGGAATCATGTGTAGGGAGCTTTTGAAAATCGATCTGTGCTGTAGTTGTGGACTATGCCAGCTTAATACATTTTAGAAATTGTTTAAAATCGTCAACCATTAAAGCAGACAGGGATTTCACAAGAGCACAAGTGCACGACAGTTCACGCAGCACAATATCACGACAGAAGAAGCATCTTCGTCCTAGCCGAGCCATACAACACAAAAGAGGGACAGACATCAAATAATAAATATGGGCATAACTTTATTTAATAGACTACCTGCTGGCCATAAATAAAGTACTGTAACAAAGCACCGACCAACAGATCTTAGCACTAAAGAGAATTACCTGATAGAAAACTGTTCTACAGGCGCTAATGAATACCTCCCACTGAAAGAGATGACATGTTTACCGTGTAGATACCAAATATATCACTTTTTATCATTGTTTTATCACTGTTTTATCATTGTTTTATTAATCAAACATCCTTGTTGTGGAAAAGCATTTTATAATGTATGTTTATATAATTATGGTAACTTAGTCCCGAGTAGTAAAATGCTCATTTATGGAACAGGCTATTTTTTAGTTAGTTTATAGTAAACCAAATTGTATTGTATTGTTGTTTTATTTTGCTATATACGTATATGTATATATATATATTAATAATATATTGACAAAACCAATGTTACAATGTAACCTACATGGATGCTAATAAAACTGAACTGAACTGAACTGGATAAAATCCACCGCCAGAGGACCTTGACTCCTTGGGAAAACTATTTAAACTCTTTGGTGACAAATAATACACTACTTCCTCGAAAGTATTTTGATTACTTCTAGGTGGCAGTGCATTAGAAACTTCGCGCGTCTTTTCGTTGCCATGACAACGTTACTTTTGTTATAATGTAATTTCCATTTACACTACTTGTCGGATCAAAATAAAATTAACATATTCGTGACCGGACGGACATTCTAAATGATTTGGCCACCTCAGATTTTGTCGCCGTTTAGTTTGAAAAAAAAACTTTCGATTAACTTTAATGTAACTTTTAACTTTTTGAACGATTTTGCCACAAAACTAATGGCATTCAACCGAGAACAAAGCTTGCGGATGGTCAAAATTTCAACTCGATCCGAGCCTCCGTTCGAACGTTATGGCGAGACATACAAAAAAAAACAAAAAAAAAACAAAGCTAGTGACTATTTTTTCCGGCAGAGTCAAATGGAAACGCTCGCTTCGCTCGCTTAATTATTCTTCTCACGCTGAGTAATAAAGACCACTAGTCAGTCAAAACGACTTGTCTAGGCCTCCTCATCTATTTGTGTCTATGCAACCTACCTAACATTTTTTAAGGTAAGCTGTCGTCCGTCTGTACCCTGAATTTTCGTGAATGACTTTTTTCACTAAATGGTGCTTAATATGACTGTGAGATTGGAGAAGGGTTGACAGGTTGGGAAAGCAAAGAGAACATAAATCCCAGCCTGAAGGGCTGGGGGCGACAAACTTTTCACCTGCTGATGACAACTGCAGCTAATTTAAAGTTGTTACCTTTATGGCTTTATCCACAACGCATTTCGACTTCTGGGACTCATCAGGCAGATGGTGGCCACTAAAAATCAGCTAACTACATGCAAACAAAACTCACAACACATAACCAAACCTGTGGTAGGGCCACGCAAGAAGCAAATTCTGCATGCATGTTGTCGTCATCAGCAAGGTTACTTCACACACCATTCATACTGGGGCACACCGTCAGCACAAACAGTAAGGGGGCTTCCCTTCCAACTCTAGTGCTCGGGAGACAAAACATCCATGACTCAACTTTAAATTAGCTGCAGTTGTCATCAGCAGGTGAAAGTTTTGTTGCTCCCAGCCCTTCAGCTGGAATTTATGTTCTCTTTGCTTTCCCAACCTGTCAACCCCCAATCTAACTAGACGATAGGCATTTTTCACACTAGAACCTAAATATGACTGTTTTATTATTAAGTAGCAAAATAAGGTAATAATTACGTTTTTCTGCTAAATTAGAGTCAAATCGGGAACTTTTCTCAATTTCTGTAAGTTTTAACTCTAAAATATGCAATTTATTTGACAATTTGACATAGAAATCAACATTTCTGTTTTAATTTAACGTATATAGTTGGCACCATGACAGTTGGAAATATTATTATCGAACATGCCTAGCTAATTCCAATAGTTAACTTTATATGGCCTAAATATTTGTTTATGTGAATACGTGTTAAATTTGCTGAAGGGTAGTGATTGCAGTGCTATTTTTATGATGAAATGATGCCTTACCTTGAGTTTTTATACTGAAATTGAAGATTTTTTTATAACAAAATTAGAACTTTTTATTTGCTATTTCTCAGGGTCCTTATACCTATCAATTAACAATTATTTTATTTTATCCTTGATGCAAACCCACCG
>JAMZAV010019105.1:0-18083 GCA_024449915.1 Sweltsa coloradensis
CATACTAGGTATACGATCACTATCTTAAGTAACGCACGAGAGCTTCGGCTAGACTCGTGTTTGTTCGGAAGTGACGTCATTACTCGAGAGGCTGTGTAACGCACGAGAGCTTCGGCTAGTCTCGGCTGTGTTCGGATGTGACGTCATTACCCGAGTCTATTGTTTGGTATAGGAATACGATCACTCTGTTAACCGTGAAAGGTGAAGAGCATGGCAGCGATCTTCTGTATAGGGTACACAATTTGTCGGAAGAGGTTTTTGTGAGAATATGCTGAAAGCGAAAGTGCTTTGTAAAGGTGCAGAAGCAATATAGATAATCGAATGTTTATAAATTTCGATGTTACAGAAAATGAAGAATGAAAAGAGAAGCAGAAAAGCTATGAATATAAAAGATAGTGCGCAGCTCTTAGCTTATTTTCTTACCTATAAGGTATAATATAGGGATTCACCATTTTGACTATAATTTGTGGACAGAACATTCCGTAAGGATTGCCAATAACCGAAATCCCACTGGCGACCTCACACCATCATCTCATGCGTAACGTGTAGGACTCAGAAGGTCAAGGGTTTTTATCCTGCCAACGGCAATCCTGACTAACTTCGAGGTTTTCTTCATTCAGAAAAGCGAATACTGGGATTAAGTACCAAATTTGTAATTTACAAAATTGGTTAAAAATCAAACCTCGCCTACTTATTTCATAAACGCATTGTAATAATCGTAAAAATGAATAAGTAAAAGTCGATAGTAATCATATTAATTCTTATTATGTCAAAAATCAATGTTTAACTTTCATTTGTCTGTAGCGTTCCATTGAATAAGAGCGTCTTTCATCTATCTCGCTCACTACATTTAAACTTAATTTATATGCCTTCCACAATTCTCATTCATTTTCCTCAATAAAAAATGTATGAGCTGATACAGATTAATTATATTTTTCAAGTCAGACCCGGCACTTCCACCAAAATCACAAATTATTTTTAGTTCCATAAAAATATATAATTTATTTCATTCATCGACACCAAAACATACGGTGTATAATTTTCACAATATAAACAATATACTTCGGGTTTTAATTTGAAGAAAAAACATTGGAATTTAAGTTCGAGACCTCAGTATTCGCATTTCCCGAATGGTAAACATGGTCGTTATTGGTATGTATAAATAACGAGCAAGAAATTAACGTTAAGTTAAGCTTCTAATTATCTTAATAATTTAAATTGATGACGTAAACTTAAATAACAAGTTAATTAAATCTTAAGTTATATATTATAATTTGGTCAGTTATTATTCAAATTTGAATAACACATTCGATTCCCCCCCCCCCTCTAAAATACATGTAGTAGATAAAAAATAAATAAAGAATAATTATTTAAGGCTATTCCACCGCGTTTTTCTATTTTCCAAAATATGCTACTAAGTCAAAATATAGTAAATGGCTTTGAAACATGGCTATTTTAGAAAATCAAAAATATTTTTTCCAAATTTTTTTGATCCGGTACACGGCCAATATAGCCACCTCAAAATAATTTCAAACTTCAATTCGCCAGGGCACACCATTCAACGTAGGGTGTTGTGCTTTTGTGACATTAATTTTCAACTGTTTTTCTTTGGACTGACTGAGAGAAAACAGATTTATTTTAACAATTGTCTTTCCTGCGAATTTTTTCGTTTGGCGGTACAAATCGGTAAAAAATACCGCCAAACGAAAAAATTCGTTGGAAAGACAATTGTTAAAATAAATCTGTTTTCTCTCAGTCAGTCCATAGAAAAACAGTTAAAAATTAATGTCACAAAAGCACAACACCGTACGTTGAATGGTGTGCCCTGGCGAATTGAAGTTTGAAATTATTTTGAGGTGGCTATATTGGCCGTGTACCGGATCAGAAAAATTTGGGAAAAAAATTTTTGATTTTCTCAAATAGCCATGTTTCAAAGCCATTCACTATATTTTAACTTAGTAGCATATTTTGGAAAATAGAAAAACGCGGTGGAATAGCCTTAAATTGTAATTAGCTTAGATATTGTGAAACAGCCCTTGGATTTTGCTTTCACAAGTACCCTTTTACTATAAATATCCAGGGTGTATACATATTTTAGGTTACTAAATTCTCTGACGGCGAGGTTTTTCAGATTAAAAAACTTATTTTTCAAGGCTGCTTATTTGGCTGAATGTAAAAATAAAACAATTGGTTTGGCCCCAGAACATTATGATTGGCGGTGACAGTGCACTATGTTTTTTATATTTATATTTATTTGATGTATACGATTTGGTGAGTTTCAGTATTTTGGGGGAGAATATAGGATATTTTAGAAACAAACAATTACCATGATTTTCCCCTGACTTTTCTAGATATATTTATTCCCGGGTTTTTCGGGGTTTTCCAGTGTTTTCTTAATTATTTACAGCCCAAATTACCTAGTTATTCAGTAATATACACAAATCACAACTTAATTTCTTTTGAAAGACACATGGATGAATAATATATATAGATATATCATAAAAGAGGGTACGTTTTTTAACAAGTAAATTTGACTAAATATAAAACAAATTCTAAAACTCAAACCATTTAATTTCATAGGTATGAAAGTTCCTATAAATAGAACAGAATTCGTCTTTGTACGTACAAACTTAAAATTTTACAAGTTAAGGTGTATCCTAAAGCTGGCACTTTACGAAAAATGTATAAGACCCACCCCACCACAAAGCTCCCTCCAAGTTCTCGCATCAACAACTTCCATCTTTTATGTTTCCGCATCAATAATTTCGTTATCGTCAACACAAATGCTCCATCTCTATGCGAGCCGTCTTATCTCCGAAAGACTGGAATAAAAGACAATGGCGCGCTGCCGAGGAGAGAGCTTGCTAGGAGATTGCCAATCTCGACATTGACTGTGCCATAACATTTTAGAATATCACTTCTCAACGGATTGAATTTTTTCTATCAATGACCAACATTGTTCTCATTCTAATAAAAGGCCAACATGGGCGGATGTTCTTCCTTGATAGGCTGTTATACTAGATGGGGGAGGGGGGGGGGGGCTGACGTAGATAATGTTAAGGCTTATATTGATGTGCTCGTATTGATGGTTTTTGATTTCCCTACATCAACCGAATTCAAGACACTTACAACAAATTAATGTCCATTAATAAATAAATAAATTTGAAAAAAATACAAAAAATACAAACTAAAACAAAAAAAATACAAAAATGTATAAGAGACTACCACTGATTTTCATTTGGGGACAGTAAACCAAAGGGACTAAGCCAACCCTGCAGGCCCCGACGCAATTGATACAGAAATCGACATTAACCAAATGAAACTTCATTCATTCATAGCAGCTGTTTATGCCAGTTTACCAACATAACTCATTTATCCCTCTTATCACCTTAACATCTTTTTACCAGTTTTGTATTTCATAACCTCAGTATATTTCTTCATTCATCTTTGGGGTTCAGCCGTTTATTTTCTTCATATACTTTTGTTATTCAAGTTTTTCTTATTGCATTTCTTGTATAATTTTAATTTTATAGTACTTGTTCATGTATGTGTAACGTTTTTGAATTGTTTTCAATTGTATTTTGAAATGTTTAGTATTAGTTACCTGACACTTATAAGCTAATACCTGTTATAAGAGATGAATACATATGAAGTATTATTTTACTTAAGTCTAGGAGATGGTAAACTGATGTGACTGTGGAGAGAAGCTCGCCTGTATGTATCAATTTCCTGTCCGTCCGTCTGTGCGTGTGTCACGTATCACGATAAAAACCGAACATGACCTCCAATTTACATGCGTTTTTGTTGATATCTTCCTTCAACAAGGTTGATACAGAATGTTTGAGCCACCATTGAGGTCAGCGGGCGGGGTTAGCCTTAAAAAGCATTTTGTGTACGCGGTAACTCTACTGAAAGATGTTAACGCTGGATATAAGATTTTATGTATGTGTTTTTTCTTTGAAACAATCTGTTGATTAAGTGAGCTGTTTTTGGGGAGTACTTCATTACCAGTGATTGTTTTATACAAAATTGATTATTGAATGCATTAATTACTTAGACTTGCATTTGTTTATACTCAGACATGTAATCTGGTTGTCGTCTAACTCATAATACGTAATTAGAAGGGCATGCGTTTTAGGCAAATTGCTGTTCGCTAGGCGTACTGAGATCACAGGTGTTTAAAATTTTAAACATATGTTATTAAGAATGTGGAAATAAAGGGTTCAGCAGTAACACATTTCCAAGTATTGTTTAAAAAAAATTATAAACAATTCATTTGTTTTCACAAATTTTGGTTTTGTTATAAAAACTCCAAAATTGACTATATTCGTGACTTTTTTCTGGCTGATTAAGACAAAATTTTGAAAATCTATGACCACAGGGCTGTCTATGTAGGCTATACTTTATTGACAACTTTGCAGTTTCATACACGTCGGATGCATCTTGGCCGAGCGAATAGCTATTTGCTAACTGCCAAATGTCCCATTCCACCCTAAATGACCAATGTGGACCACTACTTCTTGAAATTAAATACTTTCCACATTTACATTCCTCTTATATTATTTTGTACCGGCATCAATATTTCACTCCCCCATAGTTGAATTCAGTTTTACGACTACCACTCAGTCAACGTCTTTACAATGCCACACTGTAGAAAGATGACGGACCCTTCAGTCCACAAAGACGTCTCCTAGAGGTGAAATATTTCTACCCGAGTTACTCTTTAGAAATGTTATTTTAATATTTCCTTCTTTTGTAGCAGCAGTCAACTCTTCACGCGCGTAAATACTCTACTCCCTGACGTTGATAGCGTTGTGTCCTTGGTTTACAAGCCTCGGTCTGGCCATGACTTCCGTGAACGGATAACGTTTCATAGCTAACAATTTATAATTTATAATAATTCCACATTACACAACATAAATAATTAGCTTTCTTTAAATCGGGAAATCTAAATATTTTTAAAAAATTTAATAAACCCTGATACACATGGTACAACAAATCAAATCTACATTTTTTAATGAAATTTTTAATATATTTCAATAACTTCTCACAACACAATTATTATTTGTGTGATTACACAATTCAAATATTTGTGATTTTTGGTTTCATCCTTTTCAATATATCATTTATTTAAAATTCAATGTGTCTTAACATACTCATAAACGGACTTTTTAAACTACTTTTCAACTACGAGAAATATACACATAAATCTTCAGTGGAGTTGTTTTAATAAAAATTGTTATTGCATTGCATATAGTACATAAAATAAAATTGGAAGGACCAAACAATTTCGTTTATACATTAACATGGATATATTTATGTCTTAGATTATATTATGGCCAAGTGTATAAAATTGGCCTATATAATCATTGATTTTGTGAAGGAATAAAATATCCTACGCATCCTCTCCGTAAGAGTTGTTGCTAAAATATATTCAATACAGTCTAACGCGAGATTTTGTATTAAATCCACAACATTTTATTCGACATCTTTCGCACATATAAATTAAAATACTAGGAAAACGCTTAAGTCCCGCCGCGTTGTTGGATGAGCGTAATTGGTGAATTGAGCTGCCATGTGTTTTGCGGATTTTCTGTTCTGTGAAAAAATCAGAACTTTGTTGAATTTTTTTAAAAATTAATCAAATTAAAATAAAAAATTAACTTATTTTTTTTAAATTAATCGTAATTTTAAAAAAGGAAAAAATCGTAATATTGAAATTTCCAAAAGAAATAATTATTAGATTGCGCAAAAATTTACACGAATATATTAATTCTTAAAACTAAGGTTCTGTGAAAAATCATTAAAAATGGGATAAATCATGTAGGTTTTTATAAGCAAAGAAATTAAAAAATCGTAAATTGCGATTTTCATGAGAAATAATTATTTGATTACGCTCAAATTTCACACGAATATATAAATTCATAAATTAAGGTTCTGTGAAAAAATCATTACAATTGGATAAAGCATGTAGGAGTTATAAGTCGAAGAAATTTTTTAAAAATCGAAAAAAATCGTAAAATTGCTTTTTTCCCATAAGAAATAATTTTTCGATTGCGCTCAAAAACGTGGCAGTTCTTAGTTCAAAGATTTCAAAGGCCTCCATAAAATTTCATCGCAATCGGAGTATCGGTTTAGCCGGAATCGTGTTAACAGACAGACAAAAATACAGAAAAAAAAAAAAAAAAAACATTCCGGATTTTTTTCTCCAGTGTAGTGAAATGGAATCTTCGCTTCGCTCGCTACGCTCGCTACGCTCATCCAATTATACGTCAATACCAAGGTACGGCTATCACGTTTCATTTGATTGGACCACCACCTCGTTCAAGCTCGAAACAAAGGCAACGAGAATCGCCAACCCCTAGCAAACGGCTCCTAGTCTCGACTCTCGAACCCACCCGAATATCCTCGATGTCGCCCCAATCAAGTAACAAACCTCTCTTTACGACCCCATAAAACCTAGTTCGCCGCCCGACCGCTTTGATTCGCACTGGTTACGTTGCCATGTTTGCTGGATTCAGTTTGTGTTCGAGAGTTTTGTGACACTAGGCTAAAAACCTCTAGTATTAGGTAACTTTCTAACTTACAATGTATAGAGTGTGAGTTTTGTTGACATTATCCTTCAACAAGTAATTTTTTCTTAAGGAGGGCAGGTTTATCTGCCCATAATGTTTCAATATTTCTGTGCTTGGTATCACCACCATAAGTGAAGCTAAGAACAAGCGGAGAACAAATAATTTTTCCATCTCTTTTAAATGATTCATTCATTTATAAATTTTTATAAGCAAGCTGATGTTAATTTTTTAAAGGGCCCGGGGGTATGTTGTGTAGTCAGGATGTTGTAGTTTCCGTTCATAAGAATACCCGTTAGCGAAAGAGAGCTACTACGAAATGATAATGGTATTTCCTTGATTCCTCCACGGCTAGATCATCAGCATATCAAAATTGTTTTAAAATACATCAGTCCCTTATGGAAAGCATTTCCCAAAATAAATTTAAAAAACAGACAGGAGTTTTAATACGGAATCAACGATTTCTTTAAGTAGGTTGTAGTTCATTTTGTTAGAGACATTGTTAAGTTTTAGCGTATGTAGTGATTTTATAATATTTATTGATGTTGTTTTTGATACGGTTTTTAAAACTTGGACATAGTATTTTATTATTATTATATATTATATTAGAGGGTGACGGTCCTCACGTTCTATGGAGCAGATGCTCTTTCCTGCTTCTGGCATTTATTTTTAATGCTACATGTTTAAATTTGCTGTACAAAAAAAATGCAAATAAATAAATAAATAAATAAACAAATAAATAATAAATAAATAAATAAATAAAAATAAATAAAAATAAATACAAAATAAATAAATAAATAAATAAATAAATATACTCGGGCCCTCTACCAAGAACGAGATTTAATACCTAGAAAAAAATGTATTATTTTATTTGTATATTCTCCTTCTACTATCTTTTTACTATGAAGATTTGCTTCTTCTTTTGGGTGCTACCGTACCTGTCCTAGTTAAATCTACATATTGATGTATGGTTATCGGTTCAGGTAAGGGTGACGAAAAGCGTTGCTACTATCTGGTGGTTTGTGATGGTATTTTTCGAAAGCTGTAGCTATTACAGAACATCACCTCGTGATTTTCTAACGTTATTACCTGTGGTCGGATTTTGCATCGAAAAGTCGTTTTTAAAATCGCTCAAGCTAAGCCACGAAGCGAAAGAGTTGAGAAATGCTAAAAAATCTAAGGCAACGTTAAACCTGAAAAATATGAGAGACCCCTCTACTGGTGGATTAAGAGAACCTAGAGATAGGATTTTTAATAATTCACAAATTCTGTTCTTACATTTAATCTACTTTAAAAACATTTATACAAGAAACACGGGGACGGAAGTGCCAAAAAAGGGAGCGCAGCTACATGATTTTTGGCAACCTTCCTTTTTGGAAACCTCATATTTGTTTGAGTGGGATCGTCTAATAGATCACTTATTTTTCTTTTCGTTTATGTTTTTTGATGACTTTCTTTCTTTCTTTCTTTCTTTCTTTTTTCTTTTTCTTTGACCTTTCCATTTCTTTAACTTTTCCTCTTTCGTTTTTTATATTTGGTTCATTAATAAATTCCATTTAATATCCCTTTTTAATTTGTAACCAAAATTATTGTGTTATAAATACATTGTTGTTGTAATGTTACAATTTGAAATATTACTCTACTACTTCATGTTCGGTGATTACAAAGGTACGTGACACATGGACAGGCGGACGGACGGACAGAAAATTCCCTTGACAAACTAACCCTCAATATACATATTTTCTGTTGATTGAAGAAATTCCTAAATTATTTTCTTGCCGACCAACCACTTTTGCGTGACCACGAGGATCCACCTAACTACTACCTAAACTATTAACTAATTTAAGATGTTCTACAAATGGCTTTGAAAAATTTTGGCCGAAGACTTAACAATTAAAATATTTATGTCGTGACGGGTGAGATAAATAATTCCCGAAGAAAGTTCTGCAGGAAAGAAGTGAGGCACCGCTGTTTCTCGAGCTCCCAAAACCCGACCTGTCACATTCACCAACCACGAGGCTATTTATCGTGGGAAACCTCAACGGACAATGTCCGAGGTCTTACTAGGTATTTTGGTATATCAGTAAAAAATAATGTTCAAGGGCTGTTTTAGAGGCTTCAATTCGCATAATAGATATATCTAGGAAAATACTTTCTGTATGGTTTACCGGTGGCGGGTTACGTAACAGAGTCAGTTTCGTTAAGGTAAGCAGCCCAATTTCATCTTTCGCTAGTGTGAGGAGAGCGAAGAAATGCGGCATCGCCAGGACCCAAACTGTCTGAGAACATATTTTTGGAGTACCTATCTCTATACCTAAGTAAATTTGTGTAACTTTAATTTAGAGTAGAAAGTTAAGGGGGCGTGCTCCAAGGTATTTCTTGTATTATTTATTATTTGTGTAATACCTACATCTATAAAATAAAGATTTTTTTTTTTTTTTTTTAAAGGCTGGTCTAGGGGCTCGAGCCGAGCTGTAAATCATGCCCACAAATCAAAGTATTTGACGGTAGACGGTTGTTTTTTTTTTGGCGCCATGAAGGTGCTGTGCATGGTGCTGTGCTAACATGTGCTGCATGGTGGAAAAGTTTCTAGCAGCACTTCCGTGAACGTCACAGCCAAGATGGCACGCCCACAAATCTCTACTAAAACTACCTATAGTGCATTGTTTATTACGACAAAATTTTTTGTCATCTCTACATTCTCACTTCTCCACAACCCACTCTGCCACAAGGCAATTAACGCGGTTTTTCCCCCTGGCAATACAATCATCCTACAATTGGGGGTTTTTTAGACCCGGTATTGAAATATGTAAGCAAGAACACAATTGCTCGTTAAATTGCATAATTCTAAGCTAAGCTAGCCAGCGGTTTAGCCGAGCTCTTTTTAAACCGGTTCCCACTCGAACACCGAAGTTAAGCAGAATCGGGCAGGGTCATGGGTAGAGGGGGTTGACCGCTCTGCCCTGAAACTCACGTATACCGCGGGTGAGAGCAGATGGAGGGTTTTCGCTAGTGAGCTAATGTAAAAAAAAAAGATAGTGTAAGGGCTTCGTTCTCCTCGACGTCTGCTCGGCAGTCCGGGTTAGTGGAGGAACCTATATGACTGTCAAAGTTACACCGTCCTTTGGGATGAGACGTTAAGCCGTTGGTTCCCTTGTACTTTCGAAAAGAGTTGGCTACGAGCCGGTATCGGGTTTCCCGTCCTCCCTTCTGTTCATACTTCATCCTCTTCCATCACCACTCATCGTCTCGATTAGTCCAAGTGCATAATATGAGACTTTAAGCAATATCCAATCAATCAATCCATTCTAAGCTAAGTTAAGGTAAGGAAAAGCATGAGCTACGTGAGTGGGTGGCTGCTGAACATATCCGCCAGACAACTTGATAGGGTCAGTCACAATATGCTCTTATTTTTATGATCGATCGACAGCCAGACGCTAGTTCGGAGCAGCCGATTTGTCGAGATTTCTCGTCCCGCGCATTAAATGTCACATTTCATGAGTGTCGAAATAAAGATCAATGTTAACGAGAGAAACAGGCGTCTACACGAATAACACTAGTCCAGACTGTTCCATTTATGACGCGTCTTGAAGCGCGCTAAAACTAGCTGTAATAGTGCGATTTATAGTGGGGGGGCAATGAAATCGTGCCTTCGTTCTGTACTATATTGGGGAAATAAAAAAAATAAATTCGTATTTAGAGTCTACCCACTCAATCATATAACTGTTTTTTCAGTGGGGACAGTAAACCAAAACGACCAACCCTGTAGGCCCCGACGCAATCGACGAGTGAGCGATAACGAACCAAGATCGTTTTTTTAAATGAATAGATAGCAGTCAGTGGTATTGACAGTGCGAACACCTGCGGATCAACGCCAGAATCAACAAGGCCGATTCAGAACAACTTAAAATTTATTATGTGATTCGTTGCAAGGACGGCTCTAAAGTCACCGTTTTCGAACTTCTAAGACAAGAACTGATGGACTTAGGTCCAAATCAGAAATCAGGAGCGGAGCTTGCCTATATGCATCACTTCCACGTCCGTCCGTCTGTGCGTGTGTCCACGTCTCACGACAAAACCGAACACGACGTCCGATTAACATGTGGCCCTTTTTTGGGATGGCATTGCCCTTTAACAAGGGTGATACAGAATGTTTATTGTGACCCGGGGAGCAGCGCGCGGGATAAGACTCCGAGAAAGGTTGAATGTTCATGTACCCGGCACCTCCACCATTACTGATCTGTGAAACAAGGGAGGAACAATAGCTGTAAGCTTTGCTGACTATTTTGGGTACGACTGTTAGAACCGGTGCTATTTGTAAAGATATACAGGAACGGTGCGAACGCAGGCCAGGGGGTCTAATTCTAACATAGTTGATCGACAACTTTGTAAATACAATAATTAGAGATACGTTTTGGCATTTTAAATTTAGAATATTTAGCAAAAACCTTGTCAAATTAAGCATTTAGTCATTTTATTCTCCAACAAAACCCTAAATGTGGGGTGTTTCTTGCACTAAGAACATTTCAATTCAATATTTACATAAAACACGAGTACATTGCAAACTGGTTTCTGAATACAATAGGTAGTAAAAAACATTAATTTGTCAAAATCAGCATTTTTGAAGCATTACAAACCAAAAACTCTAAAAAACGTATTTATAACATAATGCATGAGACAAACTGTATTTCTACAGGGTCAACTTATTAAATAACCCCCAGAGCTAACAGTTTTCTTCACTGGCACGCAGAAATGTTAAGACTACCGCGCTGAGCATTGCTTATTCTATTCACAAAGTGACACTGTTGATCGACAACAGGGAAATCTCCTCAGTCGTAGATATTAGCGCTGGTGTACAGAATCAGTAGATATTCACTTAAAAACACCATCGCCGTAGTTTAAAACACTCTAAGTAAAAACGGTCTATTCCACTGAGGTACAAAGTTTTACGTTTACTCTTTCCCACGATTTCATTGTGAAAAGTCGTGTGACGTCATCACCCTCTAAACAGCGTTGTTTTTGAAATTGACCACGGTCTTCTAGATCACGGAGCTTATATTCACCTCTCGGCCGTTCACCAGCTCGTGTTAAAACAGAGTTCAATGTTGACATTTTCTTTATTAAAGTTTCATACTAGGAAAACGCTAAAATCCCGCCGCGTTGATGGATGGCTTTTAAAGTTTTTAGTTTGCATGGGATATCTTTACTTTGCAAGTGCTTTGTTTTGATGCCTACGCATTGTAGGTGAATGTTGTCAAGCTTCTATTGTTTCTTGTCAATTTTGGGATTATTTACAGTAAAAAAGTAATATTAAAGCTTTATTTCTATGGATTCTGGCTAACTTTTTCAACTTTTTTTAAAAGGTAAATACATCACCATAACCCTTATGCCCATGTATAATATGAACGTTGTAGCCCACCCGTTTGGTCAGAATTGGGGCCCAAATGGCACGAAAATATCGCTCAAAAATCAAAAAAATTATATTAAAAGCTTTATTTCTATAGATTCTGGCAAACTTTTTCAACTTTTTCTTTCTAAATGTACTACATCACCATAACCTCAAAGTCCATGTATAATATTAACGTTGTAGGCCCACCCGTTTGGTCAAAATTGGCCCAAATGGCACGAAAAATATCGCACAAAAATCGAAAAAAAATCGTAAAAGTACGATAATCATGAGAAATATTTCTTCGGTTGTACCCAAAAACGTGGCAAGTCTAAGTTCAGAGATTTCGAAGGTCCTGTCAAATTTTTCATCAAGATCGCATATGCCGTTTGCCCGGTAGAGAGCGAACAACAGACAAAAAAACAAACAAAAAAAATAAAAAAAAAAACACCCGAGCTTTAAAATTTTTTTGGGGGCAGTGAAATTGAAGTCTTCGCTCCACTCGCTTCGCTCGCTACGCTCATCCAAAAACCATTAATCGTTATAAATGTATACACAAATTTGCAAATTTTTTTTTCTTGATATACAAATTATTGAAAATTACCCTTTTTTTTATCACACTAGAAACAAATTTCATTCCAAAAAGTAAGAAAAATCAGCAAAAACGATTTTTTTCAATGACCACACTGTGATTGGTTTTAGGGTTATGACGTAATGCCCTGTTTTTTTCCCGCCATAATTTGTGTAAAACTTTAAGCTCACTTAATGCCTGAAAATATTTTTAAAAAAAAGATATTTATGACATCAAGACTGGCGCTGAATACAGTAGAATAATCAAAAAGTTGTGAGTCTTTCCTATTGCCGCACGGGTTAGTAAATAGACCCCCTGTATTTGATAGTCAGTGTGCGATATTTACCTGTCCAGTTTCAAGCAGCTCAAAGGGTTTAAAATTTAAAACAAACAATTTGAACCTCACCGTTGCAATCGAGACAGGCTTCCCCCCACTTTTTGTGCGGAATGCAATCGAAATCCGACTTCACTATGTACGGTATTGACAAGTACACATATCACTGACAGCTTTTAAAAGTGACAAGTGATATACATGTAAAACGTTTCCGCATAGTTGATTATTTTGCGACTTGAATTTCCGAGTACGAAAATGTAAATTTAAAAGCAATATTTGTACCAGAAATGCATTTGTTGACACTTTTTACTTTATTTGTCACTCAACTGAATCCCCATACTAAATATTGATTAAACATTTTGATTATTGTGCTTGTGCCGTCTTTTTTTAGAGGGTGACAGTATGTAGCAGATGCTCTTTCTGTCATTTTCACATTCATTTTTAAAATGTTATATGTTCAAATTTCGAACAAAAGATTGCAAAATATTAGTAAACAAATAATAACTAAATACATGCATAAATCTGGCGGAAGACAAATGGCCTCATTCAGTAGATACATCACAAAACACATGACCATGACGTTTAAACAACCGTATATATAAAATAATATTATGGTGGTATATTAACATATAGAACAGCAATATTATCGTATCAATCGTAAAGTTTTTTCAGTTCCTTACTGTTCTTTGGAAAGACATTTAAAGTTGTTTTAAAGTTTGAAAGTGTGCTTTAACATGTGTAAAACAAAACGATTGTTGTTAAATAAGGTTGTTTTTATATTTTTTATTTGTATTTCCATCTCATTTTTTATTATTCATGTATATTGAGTTATGTACAACTTCGAAAACTACATTTTGCTTTTAACGCTCTAGTAAAATGATTTTGTTCATCATTTATGTGTGTAACTGTTACCATAGAAAGCATTGAAGACTTGTATGATTGGCAGCATGTTATTAAAAATGTTCTTAATTATGTTTTTCATGACAACTTTTCATTAAACAAAAATATTTTTATGTGGGTGTATACTTTCTCCAACGAAAGAAACAGATGCTTGGGATGGTAGGGGTAGAATGATGTCTGTAAAAGGAATGTCGCTTTGTGTATGAAAGAGAATATCTTTTACCACGCAAAAATTATCGTGCTAGATCACAGAGTTCCTACGTGTACAAGTCCACGCTGACCTAGAGAAAATAGAGTTGACAATTGTTATGTTGGAAACATTTCGAGCCACTGCATTCTTTCGTTGGACCACTATAGTAAAATGTGGGGAGAACACCCAGTTAGGACTCTCCCTCATATTACCGTAAGGTGAAAAGACTAAATCAAAAACACGAAATTTTTTCTGGTTTGGGTTTTTGTCATATTCAAGTATTTCAATATTCCCTTGTCTCTGTATTTATCGGTCTGGCGGACTGAACGTCAACAGGATGTTTTAGACATCGCTTTAACAAGCAGCGACTCCCGACATAGAGCTAACACTACGTGGAACGCGCTTAATGTCCGGCTTGGAACAAACGTTCGGAAAACACGAATTCACGCTTTGCTGATTTTATGTCCATAATCCAATAATAGATATCTTTAGTGATCAAATACCAGCAGTGACGAAAGATAACTTTCTTATGTCAAAAGTTATTTGAAAACTTAAAATTACATTTCTGTAAATATATAGTTGAAAATTATCGTTGACACATCAACATGACCCAAATTAAATAAGATATCGAACATATTTCAAAGTTTTGTTTCCGTTTCGCCATATGTTTGTGTTTTAATGAAACAAATTAAGGAAACAAATATTAAATTTGTTTCGTTTTAATCATACAATCCCTTAAAGTTCCATGCAATTTAGAAATGAAAATTACATGAAGCATGGGAAATTTAAATTTTGGTTTTTAAATTTTTATTCTTGTTTTCGTTCAAAACGATTTTGTTTATCACACATATTATGTGTTTGTCATTTTAAATTTTTAACTCAGATATTACCCTTTCGATTGTGTTCAACTCCACAAATGGAAAATGTTTCAAGCTTCAATTACACATCAATGCAAAACCCAAGTCATTATTAAAAACAAATTCCGGGGGGGGGGGGGGGGGCGGCCCTTCATGGTCAGCAAGGTTAAATTAAAAAGTTCAATTCATTTTATTCCGTTCAGGCAAAACATGCCATTCCGTCGATGTTGAAAAATTAAATTAATTTTTAATCAAGTTTTTTTGATTGTGTTTTAATGGGTAGGTTTTTAAAAACGATGGAATAAAAACCTTCTACGTCCCAAAGTGTAAAGTACATAACAGTTTTGGAATTAAACAATATGCATTATTTAACAATTTCGCAAACGTTTACAAATTTGAATGATATGTTTTGACATATGTTCAATATTTTTGTTATGGTTGGCTTTTTTTTTGTGTTGAATGTTTTGTTTTTAATTTTTAAAATGAAACGTTAAATAACGTATGCAATCTCTTACCACCAAACCCCCATGCACATTTTCAACACACGATATAAGCCAGTATAAAAGTCATTTATGCATTCTGAAGCAGATTTAGTTATATTTGTATATTTTACAATTTATATTGAGGGTTTAAAATTTCGAAAAAAAATATCTAAATCCATACTATCAATAACTAGCAGCATAAAACTCAAAATCTCATAATATCACACAAATTTCCGATGTACTTTATTCGCGCATCAAGTTGAGCGCACATGAGCCCACCCATCCATTCCCCTATTCCTTGACCAGTTCGATGCGCACGTGATGTACGTTTTGTAACTATAATCAACGTATACGACTCAATGCGAATGATAGTTGAAAAACATAAGAACCAACATTGCCATTGTTGCCTGTTGAATTATTTATTTATTTCTCAATTTGGTCACCTTTGGAACAATCCAGTATTGAATTGTTATATTTCAAACATCCGAAATAAAAAATATAATTTTCTTACCAGGCATTTTCTGGTCAAATATTGAAAGTATACGACCTCAATGCGAATGAGTAGCTAAAAAACATAAACCCACATTGCCATTGTTGCCTGTTGAATTATTTATATTTTTCTCAATTTGGTCGATCGGAATATCAGTAGGTGGAGTTGATAATATTTAAACAATACAGAAATAAAAAATATCATCTTGACCGGGAATTCCCACTCTGGTCCCCGCATTCCAGGTGGGTGTCTTGACCCAGTTCCAGATTCTATTGTTTAAGATTTGTAACTAAAGTCTGGTGTACCAGATAACATGCAAATATCACTCTTACTTTAATGTGACGTAACCTAACATCACATGGTATAATATCAATTTACTCACAGTGTTTGGGTCAAGCTTAAGCGCGCGGCTCCCATAAGGAGTCCGAGTTTTAAATTTCCCTTAGCCGGCAATCCTGACTGAAGGTTTTCCGATTTTTCTCAGCATTATGGGGAATGTAAGTTGAGTACTTTCAAACAGCTCTTGGATATCCCTTCACAATTGTCCTATCCGGCATAAATTGTACCCAGGACAGGCTTAAAAAACTTGCTATGTATGAAATAAAAAAAACACACACATGTATTACATTAAAATATATTGAACAAAATTAAAGTACCATAGAATTTTGATTCTGTCAGTTCGAGCTTAGATGAAAATAGAATTTAAACGGTCGAATTTATCTTGCAAATAGGCTGATTGTAAAGAAATTCCCCGTTTTTAAACTTATTTTACTTACATAATTGTCTGAGCGTCTACGAGTCTCGTGTATCTGTCTCTGTAGCTGATTAAACTTTACCCACATTCCAATTCTTTTAAAATAAACTATTTAAATTTAGACAATATTGATAAATTATTTTTTCCATCGCGGACCGGGACTCCAAAACCTAATTTTTGTTTCCAAAATGTTTATCGGAATTACAGCATTTCTCATCATAAGCACTTAATTATTTTATAGTGGAATTCTGATATATATATGTTCTTTGAACATTATATTTTCACTTGAAAATAATACAATAATAAATAAATATCGATTTTGAGTCGACCCCCCAGTTTCCACATAACTTCATTTTCAGGAGGGGACATTACATTTAAAGCGGACAGCACCATGTAGGCCTACGACCAAGAGAACAAGAAAGATAGTTTATTTGAATTCACGTGGTTTAAAAAAATACAGCCTCCCGAATTTAAAAATTAAAATTAATGCCTTTTCCATGTTGTTTAATGAACCTAACATTATCAATTTGTAAATAAGCTTAGAGAGGGAAAGAGAAAATAGCGAAAGAATCGTATGGAACGGTCCCCAAATTTTTTTCATATTTATAATGAGTAATTCATTTATGTAATAGTTAAAAAACAATTTGCAATTTTAACGGAGCCCCGATGGAAAGAGACAGAAACTGAATTGGTTAACGAGTCCCTGAGGGCATGTTAAAGCACGAACTCGAACACGTGTTCACAAGAAGAGTTTTCGTCATTCGTGCGTTTTGTTCTACTACCTCATACCAGGGCACAAATATACCCTTTAACACTTAATGCGTAATTAATTGCAAAAAAATACTCAAAGTGATACGTTAAAAAAAATTATTTTAACAAATTTTAAATTTGCTGCGGGATTTTTCGACCAATTGAAACGATAAATAAAAAATAGATATTATAAATAAAAATGTTCAGCTTTATATGCTTTTCCAAAAAAATAATTATAATGCAAAAAAACCAGCACGGTACTTAGTACCCACAATGGGGGGCACAGCTATTAAACAACAAATTGTCGAAGAAGGTTTCACAAATAGTAAGCATGATATATTGTCTTTACTATAACATATTTTTTTAATATTAGTACTTGTTATCATGCACATAATTATTTACAACAAATAAAATAAATTAAAACTTAAAAAAATGTTATTTTTTTGGTGGTGTGCCAATTCAAAGTATCCACTTAGAGTGAGGAGATTCCTTTCTCCTTGACCTCCTGTCCCAAAATATTTTCTTCCATCCTAGTTAAAGAACAATGCCAACAAAAAAAGATGTCATTGGAGGTCATGTTTGGATTTTATTGTGAGTCGTGACACGCATAGACGGACAGACGAAAAGTGTACGTGTGGTTGCTTTGTTATTTAAAAAACTTTTAAATTATGACCAACTATATTTTACACCTATAGTAAGGTGTTTACGCCAATGTTTTGATTTCCTTTTCAATTTCCATCCTTTCTCCCACCGCTGTGATTGTTTCTGTAATGCCAACGCGTTGTGTTTCTACGCCT
>JAMZAV010019106.1:0-13122 GCA_024449915.1 Sweltsa coloradensis
AAAAAGAATTTTGCTTTTGATAACAACTGCATAAAAGAATTTTACATTCAGCACGGATTGCCTGTACTTGCCCCCAAAACCAAAAGAATGCAGATGTTTTGGGTAGTGGTAGGGGTGAATGAATGCGCGGTAAATGGAAAAATGTGCCTTTGTGTAGGAAAGAGAAAATTTTTTTTCCCAACGCAAGCAAAAATTATCGGGGGCAAGATCCACGCTGAGTGCGGAATAAAATTTGACAAAGTTGTTAGTTGGGAAAAAAATAATTTCGACCCACCGCATTTCTTTGGGGACCACTATACCATTTTTTTGTTTGGTTATGTGTGTGCTTTTTTTTTGTAATATTTATATTTATTATTTAGAAAATAGGCCTAACCCCCCAATAACTAGTGGTGGCCTATCGGAAGAATTGGTTTTTTTAGAAGATTTTGCGAAAATTTAGAGCTGTGCAAGTCTCAAAACGTGCCGAAAAATCTGCTCTCAAATGAAGATGTTTCAAGATGAAAAAAAAAGTCAGTCGCCGCAATTTTCGTAAATGGCTAAAAATGCATATTTTACTAAAAATAGTTTTTTTTCCAAACCTACCTTTTTTAGAACTAGTTAAGCATTTGGTTTTTATTGTTCACTTAAAAAATCCCTGCGCACAAGCCCCTTCCATATCTTAACCACTCTTCAATTTCATTTCAGTATTTCACATAAATTTTGAAAAAAAAAAAAAGGTCATTCGACTCATCATGATACGACAGTTTAAAAGGTTTTTTTAAAACCCCTTGTTGGGGTAAAATGTCAGTTTTTAAATTCACAATATATGGGGGTTTTGCCGTTCGATACGAATTTCAGTATCGAAAATTTCCCAGTTAAATGTTATCGATGCAAAATCTTTAAAAAAAAATATCGATGGGAAAAACGAATCAAAATTAGGCCTAAACTTGTCGTTTACCCCCGCGGGGGCCGTGGACCTTTTTTCGAGTGCTCCTTTTTTTTTCCTTCATTTTTCCCCAAACAGGGTTTTTCCACGCTATAATAGAACCTTTCACGAGCTCCCCCCCCCCCCCCCCCCCGCGTCTGGCCGGCGCACGAGAGCGAGCTAAGTGGAGGGGGACAGACCCGCTATGCACCCGGTTTGAGTGTTGTTTTTGGGGTGAAGGTCGTTTTTTCTTGGAAATCGGGGTTTTCTGTAAAATTTTTCATTTCAGTTTTTGTTGGTTTGCGTTCATTCTTTCGAGAAAAATTATCAGTTAAACTTTCAATGCTCCGTTTTTTATTACGTGACGAGATAAATTTATTGTGGGGAACATTATTTTTGGAAGACGAGTAATATTGGGTGTGTGAAAAAACCGATTAGATAAATTATCGTAGCACTACGGAAAGAAGAAAAGCGATTACGATTGGCGTGGAGTGGTTAGGAATGCTCTCGATAAAAAAATTGTTGCCCTTTTGCTTGGCCGTGACGCGCCGGGTTTGTGCAATACCCGCCTGATCGGCGGGGAATGCAATGTGTAGTGAATGCAATGTGTAGTGAATGTTACAGGGGGGGCGCCTGCCGCCGACCCCGGGCCCCCCCGAAACCACCCGCGTCAGCTGGGGGCCCTATATTGCACAGTCCCGGCGCTTCCGTCCCTTCACGCCTTACGAGTTTTGTAGGCCTAGATCTCGCAGGGGACGCATTTTTTAACGGTTTTAAAGCGAAAAAATTTTTACGGGTCCCAAAATTTTATGAAGTTCTGCAGAGCGGGCGGGAATTCAAATTCTCGGGCGGGCAGAATTTCGATTATTAATTATAATCGTTTGCGTCTTCCCTTAAAATGGGGGCCCCTTGTTTTTTCGCGACCCTTTTAAATTCGCAAATTTTTTTCCCTTTTTGTTGATACATGAAATTTGACAACGGGGTCGCCCTTTTGGTGACCTTGGCATTCAAATGGCGCCCCGGGGGAGTTTTCCCGATTTTTTCATTTTAAAAACTTATTCCCGAATTATCCCCGATTTTACAACTTTTTTGGGGATTTTTTTTCCGATTTTTAGTTTCAAAACAAAAAAGTGAAAGAATTTTTTGGATAACCCCCGTAGATTCAAAGTTTTGGGACCCATATTCAAGAGGGCTGACTGTGAAACCCGATTATTTCCCCAAAAGTTCGACTAACGTTTTTCCCGGGTCGATGTCGACCTTTAACCAGAAATTTTGTGTTTGCTTTGGGGCCAAAAAATTGGGGGGGCTTTTCACCTTGATCGAAAACTCCCTAAAAAAGGACGAAAATAATCTTTTGTTTTACCCCTCGGCGCGTGAAAATAATAAATTAAAGACATGTTATTTTTTTGGGATTTTAATAGACCAAACATTGTTTTTTGCATAAGATTTTTTTCCCAGCACAAAAAAAGATTTGACAGGCTGCCGGGGCCCCTAGCTAACCCCCCAAAAAATTTTGAAATTGTCTGAGGCATTTGAGTTAAATTTGTTTAACTTTAAAATTTTAACCGTAAAAAAATCGTTGTTTTGTAAAAATTTTGAGAATAAGTGCCCTATACATGCCCTAAGCAATTAAAATGTGACTGGCCCCTGGCCCTAGGGCCTCACCTGGGCCCCTACTAGTATGGAGAAGGTTTAGGGCCAAGGCCTTTCTTTCAAAAACAAACACCCATTGGCCTTTTAGTTCAACGGTTGAAATCTATCCCTAGTCAAGTTTGTCTGAAAAAAAATGCAAGAAAAAATTTTTAACACTGAAATAATTTAAATAAAACCCTTTGGGCCCTTTAAACCCCCAAACCTACACATCTCAACCCCCTACCCTAGCCTGGGCCTATGTCTCTTCTTTTTTTTTGTATGATTTTTTTTTGGGTATGTAAGTATTTCATTTCCTAGGCCCAAAACCCGATATCACCCTCAGTCAAAGTTTTTTTTAAATGGGAACAGTAGCCTGGGCCCAATTTAAAGGGCATTTTTTTTAGGCCAAGGGGCCCTAGTTTTTTGGCATGGCCTGGGTCTAGATTAGTGTCTTCCCAAATTTCATTCTTGTTAAATATAAAAATTAAATTACAATATGCATAAATGCACACAGTCACATAAAATTTAAAAAATTTTTTTCACCGCTTTTATTTACCCCTTTTTTGTGGGTTTTTGGTTTTTTTAAAACCACAAAATTTTTTGCACCCGCTTTTTAATAATTTTTTTTCCGCTTTGTGGCATTTTTTATTTACCAAAATTTTTAGTGTCCCTAGTATCAAATCTATCTTTTTCGGGAAATTTTCGTATCGATCGATATATCTATTACGAACGGAAAACCCTACAATATATAAAATTCTAAATTTTTAGGTGGGCCCCTAATCGGAATTAGTTCATAAAAAAAAAGTGGAATCGGTACGGTCCACTCAAAATTTTAGATACGAAATTAGACGAGTGAGCGCAGCGGACGTAGTCTGACGCAAGTCGAAGGGGCCCTTGGTGGTGATTAGAGGAGTGAGCGACGAAACGAAGTCTTTAAAAACGCTCCCCCGGGATCGGGCCTTGTCTTTGTTTAATTCTGTTTTTTGTCCGGGCTCATAGGGGCCGAACGGCCAAATAGGTTGAGTTTAAAATTTTTAAAAACAGAAATCCGTGACCAGGAAACTTAGAACTGCTAAAAAAATTACCCACAATCCTTTTCGATTTAAACCTACAAAAATAAAAACAAAAAAATATGCCTAACATGTGAAAGGATTTTTTTTTGGAAACAATTTTTTTCACTTCTAAAAAAACACTGCTTCTGTGTGTTACTGGTTTGCGAGGGGAGGCAGGGGAAAAAAAAATTTGTAATGCATTTATGCAGTGAGAAAAAGAGTATAAAAAATTTGCACGTAAAGGTTTTCCCCAAATTCTTCTGGGGGGTTTGAAAAACCTTGCAATCTTACTCGTATTTTGTGCTGGCTATTTTTCCCTAGTATAGTGACCCCAACGAAAAATCAGATGGCTCGAAATTGTTTCCCAAACATAACAACTGAGTAAAATCTATTCACTAGAGGGGGGGAAAATTCGGGGTTTTTTTTTTTTAGGGAAAATTTTTTTAAAAATGTCTTTTTTTTTTTGCAAAATGTGGACAAATTTGGTGGGGTTTAAAGGAAACCCCCCCCCCAAAAATATGTATATTGAATCGCAAAATAACCCCCTCCCTTTGCCGTTTACTGAGCAAAAAACACCGAAATCTATATTGAAACGGGGAAAAACCCACTAAAAAAGGGCAATATTTGTCCTTTAAATACATTGTAATTGTAAAAAAAGGGATTTTAAATCACGCTCCCCCCTCTCAAGTCAATTCCCATTTGGCCGGCTTGCGATATCAGAAAAATTTCCCTTTGTCCCCGTCCCGGGTTCCGCTGTTCCGCCCCCCCCCCCCCCCATAGACCCCCAAAAAGCGGCCGCCTCCCCCGGTGCAGACTACCGGTGCCCGGCCCGTCGAGAGAGGCGGGCCCGGCCGGCCCCCCCCTCCCCCTCCCCCTCCCCCTCCCCCACCCGCCGCTATTGAGGGGCTGGGTTTTCCCTTTCCAACGAAGATGCGATAAAAATAAACCATTGCGGGTGTTTAGTCATTGTTCAAGAAACCCTTCCCAAGTTGCGTGACTTTCAGGGAAAGGGGAAACGTGGACGGAAGGGGGGGGCCCCCCAAACGCTAGGTTTTGTCTCACAGCAGTAGAAATAAGCTTACGCGGCCGGGTATCTTCTTGTAAAACGTTCCAAACCGACCTTAAAAACCGCTCGGGGGAGGGGGAGAAACAACGATAAAATGACGTAATTTGGGTTTTCAGGATTCAAGAAACCCCGATCCCTGAAAGGTCGGAACAGGACCCTAATTTTACTCCCCCTAAAACACCCCTAGTAGATCCCAAACCCTTTGGGTGGTTTATCGGGCGAAAAATTTTGAAACCCCAAAAAAGCTCAGAAAACAATGGGGGCATTCTAAAAATGTACCGGGGCCGGTTTGAAAAAATTTCCAAACTTGTGTAGTACCTAAAAAAAAAAAAAAATTGTAAAATCCGTTTTTTGTGATGACTGACCCCCTTAAAAATAAAACCAAAATAACACCAAATTTTCGATTTTTTAAAACACATAACCCCAAATTTTAAAATTTTTTAAAAAACAAATTTGCAAAAAATAAAACCATTTCGGGTCTCTACTATTCACGTTTACCCTCAGCGTGGATTTAGCACATGGGGAAAACTCTGTAATCTAGCACAGAAAATTTTTTGTTTTGCGTTGGTAAAAGTATTTCTTTTTCATTCTCAAAGGAAAATTTTCCATGCACCGCCCCATTCATACAACCCCCACCATCTGCATTCTTTTTTGGGAAAGCAAGTTTTTGTCATAGTTATACAGACTAAACTATGTTATATGCTTTTCAAAACATGTTTAATATTTTTTTAAAATCAATCCATAAACTATAAAATTCTTTTCCGCCAGGGGTTTTTTTTAAAACCCCAGGCCCTCCCACATTCCGAGTAAAAGGGCGCCTTAAACCCAAAAAACTAGACTGGGGAAACCCCAAAAGCTTTGATAGACGAGTGAGGGGAGCCATGTTTTTAAATCCCCGGGAAATCATTCCCCATACGGGGCCAAGATACAGCCCTTAGGTTTTAGGGGGGGAAAAAGGGGGATTTTCCCGGGTATTGGGAACACAGACTCACTCCCCTGTCATCAACGCTTTGGCTTTTTCCGTAGTTAATTTTGTCTTTATGTTAAGGGGCCCCTTTTTGTCCTGTCCCATACGGCCCGAACGCCAAACAGATTGAGCTAAAATTTTAAACAGACACCGGGACCATTTTAACTGAAAAATGCTTACAAAATTATCAAAATCCGTTTTCAAAATTTAAAAACCACAAGAAAACCAAATAATTAAAAAATATGCTTGAAATGTAAAGGGTTTTTTTTTAAAACACAAATGTTTTTGTTTTTTAAAAAGAATTTCCTTTTTTTATTGAATAATTTTTTCAGGCTGGGATTCCCTTTGCTTTAGCAGGGGACCAAGGTGGATGAACCCTTGAAACGTAAAGGTCCCCCCAAAAATTTCCGTTTGGGAAATTGAGTAACCCTTTGGGCAACCCTTTACACGATTTTTGTACTGGCAAATTTTTTCCCCATAGTATTGTTTTCCATTTAAAAAAAATTTTTTTAAATTTTTTTAAATACAATCCAGAAAAAAATTTAATTTTTCCCAAGGGGGGTTTTTAAAACCTAGGTCTTCAAACATTTCGGGTATAAGGGAACCTTTGCAATAGTCTGGAAAACCCCAAAAATCGTTGTTAGAGGGAGTGGGGCGAGTCAGGGGTTTTGATTTACCTGGGAACATTTGCTTTAAGTTTGATAATAGTAATAATTAGGTATAAAAAAAAGGGTTTTTGGTTTTAGTTTTTATAAAAATAAGGGCGCTTTAATCAGGGGGCCAAATCGAAACCCTTCTCGGGGTTTTTTGGCTCGTGATTGGGGGATTTTTTCTCCCTGAAACTAATGGCGAGCTCGGGTCGTCATGGGGAAAAACTTTCCCCCTTTCCCCTTTGACAAACCTCCCCGACGGCGACGACAAGGACAACATGGAGGGAAGATGACACAGATGGAGACGACCAGGGACTGGGGAACCCCTGCCCTCCCCATACCCTTGTGGCTGGGGTTTTAACCAGCAAAAGGCCCGTCCCCCCCTTGTCCCCCCCTTCCCTCCCCTTTCGGCCCCCCCTTCGGCCGATTAGCCAAGTTGCAAAATTTTGGACATTAAACAAATTTCCCAAACAAATCAAAAACAAATGTAAGGGCCATAATGCGCCCCTCTGTCCCAGCAGCCTATGATAAAGGGGTAGGGAAACCCTTAGGGAGGGGGGGAAAAAGGGAAAGTTACCGGGTACTCAACACAGGGTCACCCCCACTTTGTCTAACAAAAGACTTTGGCCCTTAATTTCCCAGTTTAACTAATTTTTTGTATTTGACCAATTTTGGGGTTTAAAATCCCGAAAGTAAAACACATTTGGGATTAGATAGTTTTTTTAATTTTTTGAAATCCCTTTGGGACTGAAAAAGTTGTGTGGGTTTTATAATACATGTTATTTCCCCAAACCCATGACCCCTTCCCTTTAATTTAAAGGGATTTTGTAAATTGAAAAAAAATTGTTGATTTGGTACGTGTTTTAATTTAATGTTTAATTAAACATTTTCCAGGTAAATACATTTTTCCCCTTTTGTAATTCCCATTTTAAAATTTTAAAAAAAGGGGGCCCTACAGAAACGTATAAATGACATTTCACTGTATTCCCGTGAAAAGACACTACTACCTTCGAATCGACTCATTATTTAAAAATTCTGGGATATGATATACGTTATCAAAGTGGGAAAAAGCAAAAAAGCATTCAAAATGCCAGAATTTTTAAAGCTACTTACCTTAAAACCTGTAAATGTTTAAAACAATAACCCTTTTGAAGTGTAAAAATAAAAAAAATTTTTTTCTCCAAAAACTTACAATGTTGGGTTTTTTGTCAAGGAAAAAAAGGGTGCTAATAACCCTTTAAAAAGTTATAAAAATATATTTTATAGGCCTATGTTTTTCTAAGCTAAACGAAAAACCTTCATGAGATACGTAAAGCGACAAAAAATTTTCGCCAAAACCCGAGAAATTTATTTTTTTTTAAATAAAACAAAACTGTTTTTTAAAAAAAAAAAAAACCCCCTTTCCACAAGGACCCCAGAATAAAAAAAAAACATTTTATTGATCAAAAAATTTTTTATGCTACGCCCGAGTAAAACTCGGGCTGAGGGGGCGAGCCCACCGGTGCTCGCCCGAGAAACTCGGACACGCATTTTACACACCCAATCATTCCAATAGGGCCCCAAAAATGACTAAAATAAAGGAATTCATAAAAAATAAAAAAATTCATAAAAAAAAAGTGGTTTTTTTTTAGGGGGGGGTTTTTTTGGGATGGTCGTAAGAAAATAAGAGAGGAAAAAAAAAGGTTTTTTAAATATTATCTTTCACCCAATTTTTGGGAAATATCCCACCTTACCGTGCTTTTTTTTGGGGGGTTTTTTTGGCTTGTTTTTACAAACATGCAAGAAAAAATGATGGTTTTAACAAAAAATTTTTTCATGATTTTGGGAAATTTTTACCCCTTATTATGTTTTTTTGGGGGGGGGGGGGGGTTTGTGGGTTTTTTTTTAAGTAAATCGTATGACGAGAATTATGGTTTTTGGAAAAAATGTCAATAATTTTAAAATTATCCAAAACCCCATATATGTGTTTGTTTGGGGGGTTGTTTTTTGGGGGTTTTTTTTACAATCATGGGAACGAAAATAATGGTTTTTTCAAATTTTTTACTAATTTTGAGAACATAAAACCCCCATATCTGTGTTTGGGTGGGGGGGTTTTTTTTTTGGTGGGGGGGGGGGGGTTTTTTGGGGGTTTGTTTTAAGTTTTATGAAGGGGAAAATGGTTTTTTTAAACGGGGCACTTAAAAGGTTAACAACAATTAAAAAAGAGGTTTAAAATTTAAGTACAAAAAAACAAAGGGAAAAGAGTAATAATAGTTTTTAAATTTAAAAATTAAAATGTTAAGACCATAAAGGTGATTTCCCAAGAATAAAATGGAACCCTTTAATGCCCCCATCAAAAGGGCTTTTATTTTTGTTTTGCCTAATTTAAAAGTAAATGCAAAAATCAAAAAAAACTTTGGGATTGTCTCCCTTTCACCAACAAAACCCAAACCAAGACATATATTGGTTTGCATGGTATTTGTCTGGGATAATATTAAAAATGGTATTTTGGTTGGTAGTGTTCTGTTTTTTAGTGTTTTACTTTTCTCAGGGTTAAACTCCACTGCATTCAAAAACGTATCGTGGGGCCCAAATATGAAACCTTCCCTTGGAGTGGGAAATTAAATGCTATGATGGGCGATCCCCCCGAATACTTCCAAATGCAAAAAACCGTTCAATTCTTCAAACTACTTTTCCCCGCCCGGTTTTTCCCAAAATTTATTGGCGATTAGAGAAACCCGGCCCTGGTTATGCGACTGTTCCTTTGTAAAAACTCCAGTTTGCAGAAACCAAGAACGGGGAAGGGTTTTTTATTTTCGCTTCGCATGACGACAACGGTTACCGTTTTATGTTCCCGCCCTGGAAACCGAACTGGAGGGCCCCATTACATGTCATTTTTTGGGCGTATCGCCAAATTTGGGAAATTGAAAATTCAGTTTTTTTTTGCTACCCATTTGTTCACTGTGGGATATTTTGTTATAACACAAACAAACCTTTTTTTTTTTTTTTGCTGATTTTTAGTTTGGGACAAAAGTATGTGTATATTGAGATGATGATTTTGTTGCTTTAAGTCTCATATTAATACACTCTGGCTTTCGAGACAATGAGTGGTTTATAGATGGGCGATGAAGGAACGATTACAAAAAAACTGCCACCCTGTGGGGGTTCAAACCCATGTCCTCATAGAGCCATACGCTTTGGGGTCAGCGCCCAAAACGTTTTGTGGCCCAACCCGGGGGAATTGTGATGGGGGGCATTTTCATTGGTTCAAAACAATGTTTAGTAGGCTCTGTAAAACCTACAATCATTTCATTTTTTTTTTTCAAAATTATTTGGCCTACGGCTAATGAAATAGGGCTGGGGTAAGTAAACTTTCAGAAAACTCTTTTTGATTTATTAATTTAATTTTTTAAAAATGTTAATTGACTTTTTTCCCCGCAAACTTATTGGGGTAGGTTCTTATCAGCTTAGAAAAAAAAAAACTAAAAAAAAATGAAAAAAAAAAATTTCCATTTTACCGACATGCTCGGTAAAATTTTCCCAATCACTCAACCCAATAATATCAAAAGTTAAATTTAACTACGAACACAAAATAAAAAGGGTTTCCCGTTTTAGAGAAAGGGAGTAAAGGGCAAAAAGCTTATTTAAAAAAGTGAGCTAGGGTTTCGGGCAGGTTTCCGAACCCATAGGAGGGTTTAATTTTTGGGGGAAATTTTTTTTCCAAATTTTTTAGGGGAAGAAAATTGTAAGTTTCTATTTTTTTAGAGGAATGAATGAGGAGTTTCTGTTTTTTGGCAAAAAAAAATTAATGGTTTCTTTAAAATTCAATTTTTGGGGGAAATTGCAAAATTGGGATTTTTTTTTAATTAATTTAAAAATTTCTAATTTGGGGGTGAGGGGTTTTTGGGAAAAATAGGGGGTAAAGTTTTCCAAAACCTTTTTTTACCTATTGTTCAGCTTTTTTTTGCTGAAAATTAATTTTTGGGCAACTTTTTTTTCTTTTTGGGGTTTGGGGGGGGGGGGGGTTTTTATTAAAAGTACATGAATGAGTTTTTTTACCCTCATCTGGGCCAAGGGGAGGGAATTTTTGGGCCCCGAAACATGCCCTTTCGGCTGTTCTAAAATGGGGAGAAAACAGGCAATCGGGTGAAACCAAAATCCATCTGCAACCCTTTTAAAGGTTTGAATAAACGGGACCGGCATAGTTTTTTACTAAAACTTTTCTGAAGAGGGGACTCTTCGGGTTTTATTGGTTTGGGTTTATACCCCTTTGGGTTTGAGTGGCGCCAAAAAGACCTGGGGGGTGTTTTTTTTTCATAAACCCGGCCCCCTCCCCTAAGCTGAATCACCATTTTTTTTTTTCTACTATTTCCCGTGATTTTTTAGAATTACCGGGGGGTAAACAACACTATGTAATAAAATTAACGCATCCAAAGACCTACCAGCATGTGAGAAAACCGATTGAAACCTACTATTTTTTGGGGATCATTGGTTTTCTATTTTTGTGTTCATGGTGTAGAAAATTTTTACATAGGGAATGCTTTTTTACGTCCCAAGAAGCTAGAAAAAAAAAATTTAATTTCTATCATTATATCCTAAAACATCTAATTCCCCGACATTTTTTTTCTTTTGGGTTTCCCGAAATGTTTTGTTAGGGGGGGGCAATGTAGATTTTTCCAGTGAAAATTTGTAAGTTTTAAAAAGAACCCCCATAGAAGCGAGGTTTTTTAAATTTTCAAGGGACCTAAATGATGATGTCCCAATTTCAGAATCAAAGTCTTTTAAAAAAAGCAGTTTTTTAAAATGTTTAAGGGGATCCATTCATAGTGGTATTCCAAAAAATGGGGCCCTATTATTAAGCATTCTAATTCCCGCTTCTTTTCCCTTTTAGGTGAATTCCCAAACAGCTGGGTTGGTAAAGGGAACCCCTACTTACAAGGGTAAAGGTAAAACGAGTGAAAGGAAATTTGTAATTTGGGCATATACCAAATCTTCGAATTTCTAGTAAAAATTTTGAAAATATTTTTTTACAAGAGGGTTTTTACCCTGAAGTAGGTGCAAAACTATAGAAATTTAAATGCCTTTAAACAACCTTTTTTTCAGGAAAAGGTGGGGGCTTGCAAAGTGCCCTAGCATTTACAGATTTTTAAACAAAAAATGTAAATAGATTGACAGTTTTGAATGATAAAGTTTGAGTTGGAAAACCCTCCCCCCCTTTGGGGGGGATCAAAAGGGAAAACATTTGATTTCCCTTTCCTATTTTAGGCTACCTCTGTTTAAAAAAAAAAAAAAAAAAAAGGGATAATTTAAGTAATTATTTATTATAATTAAAGTTGAATTAAATTTTAAAAAAAAAACATGTTTATCAATCTTTCAAGTGTATTTATTTTTTTTTGTGGTTTCCCCAGGGTCAATTTAGGATTAAGGAATCATTTATTTTTTTCTGTACTAAACTAGAAATTTTTAGATATACCGACCGGGGATCTATGAGTAGACGGGGAAACCCTTTTATATTATTTGCTGGGTGACTTTTTGGGTTTTTTTTTAGGTTTGGGGTGCCGAAGAAAATTTTTTAAAAGTCTTGAAGGAATTTCTCAAGTGGATTGGGTGGGTTTGTTTTCCAAATTCAGGAACTTTATATTAAACAAGTAAAACAAATTTTTTTGATTTTTTTTTAAAGGGTAAAGATGCTGAATGATATTCATTTTACGTTTGAAAATTTTTAAAGGGAAGTCTAAAAGTGACCTGAATTTAAAAATTTGGGAGTTTTTCTTAGATTTAACTTAAAATTTTAAGGAACCCTTATGAACATGTATGCCCTATGTAATGGGAAAGAGCGTAGCGAGCGGGAAAAACCCCAAGATTCCGTTTTACTACACTGGAGAAAAAAAAAACCCCGGGAAAGTTTTGTTTTTTTTTTTTTTTCCTTTTTTTTATTTTTTTTGGGTTTTTAACACGATTCCGGGTTTTTCCCCTACTCCGATTGCGCTGAAATTTTATGGAGGCCTTCGAAATCTCTGAAAATTAGAAATTTCCACGTTATTTAAACGCAATCCCGGAATTTTTTTTTTATAAAAAAGGCAATTTTACGATTTTTTTTTGATTTTTAAAAAAAAAAATTGACTTTAAAACCACATGCTTTTTCCGTTTTAATGAATTTTTTTACAGAAAACCCTTTAATTTTTTGAATTTAAAATATTTTGTGCAAAAATTTTAGCGAAACAAAAAATTATTTTCTTGAAAATTTGAAATTTTCGGGTTTTTTTTTTTTTAAAAAAAAATTCTTTGGGCTTATAAACCCCACATGGGTTTGTCCTATTGTAAAGATTTTTCACAGAACCTTAATTCAGAATTAATATATTCTTTTAAAAATTTTAGCGCAACAAAATAATATTTTTTTTATTGAAAATTGCAATTTTACGATTTTTTTTTTTTTTAAAAAATTTCGTGAATTTTAAAAAATTTTAAATTTAATTTTTTAAATTTTAAATTTAAAATTTAAATTAAAAAAAAAACTTTGACTAAGTAATGTTTTTTACAAAAACAAGAAAATCCGCGTAACATATGGCAGCTCCCAAAGACAATTACGCCCCATCCAACAACGCGGCGGGGGTTTAAAGGTTTTCCCAGTTTTTTTCCCCCCCAGAGGGAAAAAAAGTGGTCCATAGAGTATGGCAATAGTTTGCATTCGTTTTTTAAATTTTAAAACTTTTTAAAATTTAAATTTACTTTTTGGGGTCAATTTAAAAAATCCTACAGTAGATTTCGAAAATGTGTTGTTTTTTCCCTTTTTTTTGGATTTAAAAGGGAGGGGCGAAGGGGAAAAATTTTTCCCTTTCCTACACTTTGGGGAAAAAAAACCGGAATGTTTT
>JAMZAV010019121.1:0-10894 GCA_024449915.1 Sweltsa coloradensis
CTATAACACGACACCCACAGTCGGTGGGGCTGTGTGTGAGGACCCTATAACAAGCACCACAGTCGGTGGGGCTGTGTGTGGGAAACCTATAACACGCACCACAGTCGGTTGGTGGCTGTGTGTGCGGACCAACAGCACCACAGTCGGTGTGTTGGCCGGCGTGGGACCCTATTAACACGCACCACAGTCGGTGGGGGCGGCGTCTGGGGACCCTATAACTCGCCACCACGTCGTTTGTGGGGGGGGCTGGTGGTTTTTGTGTGGGGCCCTTGATAACACGCACCAACAGTCGGTGGTGGCTGCGTGTTGGTACCGATACAGCGAACAGCCCAGTCGGTGGTGGCTGTGTGTGGGCCCTATACCACGCACAGCCACAGTCGGTGGTGGTTGTGTGTGGCGGCCTACAACACGCACCAGCCACAGTCGGTGGTGGCTGTGTGTGGGGACCCAACTAAACACGGACACAGTCACACGGTGGTGGCGTGTCGTGGGACCAAAACACGCTACCACAGTCGGTGGGGCCGTGTGGGGAACCCATAACACGCCACCACAGTCGGTTCGGTGGTGGTGTGTGTGAGACCCATAACACGCACCACAGTCGGTGGTCGTGTGTGGGGACTCCTATAACACGCACCAACAGTCGGTCGGGGTGTGTGTGGGAAACCATAACACGCACCAACAGCGGTCGGGGGGGGGGGGGGCCTGGTGCCGGTGTGGGACACTGTAACACGCACAACAGTCGGTGGGCGTGGTGGGACCATATAACAACGCACCACAGTCGGTGGGGCCTGTGTGTGCATGGCGTGGGACACTTATAACACGCACTAGTCGGTGGGGCTGCTGCGTGGGACCCTATAACATGCACAGCCACAGTCCCCCCCCCCCCCCTGGTGGGGAGTGTGTGGGGACCCATAACACGCACCACAGTCGGTGGTGCTGTTTGTGGGACTCTATCTGCCACCGCCACAGTACGGTTGGTGGCTGTGTGTGGGACCCTATAACACGCACCCACAGCCGATCGTGGTGGTGGGGACCCTATAAACACGCACCACCAGATTCGGTGGTGGCTGTGTGTGGCCTAAACACGCCCACAGTCGGTGGTGGCTGTGTGTTGGACCCTATAACCACCGCACCACAGTCGTTGGTGGCGTGTGTGGGACCCTATAACACGCACAGCCACAGTCGGTGTGGCTGTGGTGGGACCCATAACACGCACCACCAGTCGGTGGGGCTGGTGTGGGACCCCTATAACACGCACCACATCGTGGTGCAGTGTCGTGGGGAACATATAACACGCAACAAGTCCCCCGTGGTGGGCGTGTGTGGGAAACTATAAAACACGCCACACAGCGGTGGGGCGTGTGTGGACCAACAAGCACCACAGTCCCGGTGGGGCCGTGTGTGGGACCCTATAACACGCACCCGTCGGTTCTCCAGTGGTGGCCGTGTGTGGGACCCTATAACACGCACCAACAGTCTGTGGTGGCTGTGTGTGGGACCCTATAACCGCACCACAGTCCGGTTGGGCGGTGTGTCGGACCCTTAACACGCACCACACAGTCGGTGGTGCGCGTGTGTGGGACACTATAACAAGCACCACAGTCGTGGTGACGTGGGGGACCCTGTAACACGCAAAAAAGGTCGCGGTGGCTGTGTGTGGGGACCATATAATACACGACACCACAGTCGGGGGGGCTGTTGTGTGCGGACCCGTCTAACACTCACACCGTCGTTGGTGGCTGTGGTGGGACCGATAACACGCACAGCCACAGGTCGGTGGTGGCGTCGTGTGCGGACGCATACTAACACGAACCACAGTCGTGTGGTGGCTGTGGGTTGGGACCCCATAACACTCACACAGTCATGGTGGTTGGCTGTGCGGGGGACCCTAAAAAACACGCATCACAGGTCGGGTGGTGGCTGGTGTGGGACCCCATAACGCGCACACAGTCGTGGTGGTGGCTGTGAGTGGGACCACTATAACACGCCACCACAGTATGTGGTGGCTGTGTGTGGGACCCTATAACCGGACCACAGTCGGTGGTGGCGTTGTAGGACCCTAAAACACGGAACCACAGTCGGTGGTGGCTGTGTGTGGACAATATAAACGCCCACAGATCCGGTGGTGGCTGTGTGTGGGGACCCGATAACACGCGACCACAGTCGTGTGGGGCTGTGTGTGGACCTATAACAAGCACCCAGTCGGGGGCTGATGTTGGGACCCGACACGCACCACAGTCCCCGGTGGGGGCCGGTGTGGGACCCTAAACAGCACCACAGTCGGTGGCTGGCCGTCGTGGATCCTATAACACTCACCCATCGGTGGCGTGGCTGTGTGTGGGACCCTATAACAGCACACATTCGGTCCGGTGGCTGGTGTGGGACCATATAACACGCACCCACATCGGTGGTGGCTGTGTGTGGGACCCTAAACACGCATCACAGTCGTGGTGGCTGTGTGTGAGTGTACCCTATAACACGCCCCACAGTCGGGGTGGCTGTGTGTGGGACCCTATAACACGACACCACAGTCGGTGGGGGGGAGTGGTGGGACCCTATAACACGGATCCACAGTCGGTGGTGGCTGGTGTGGGCGGGACGACCCTGTAACACGAACCCACAGTCGGTGGTGGCTGTGGTGGGACCGTATAACACGCACCACAGCACCCGGCGGGGCGGTGGGGGTACTAATATAAACACGCAACACAGGTCGGTGGTGCGTGTGTGGTACCCTATAACACGCACCACAGTCGTTGTTTGTTTCTCGGGGTCGGCTGTGATGGGACCCTATAACACGCACAGCCACAGGGTGGTGGCTGGGTTGGGACCCTCTAACACGCACACAGTCTGGGCGGTGAGCTGTGTGTGGGACCCATATAAACCCACACACAGTCGGTAGTGGGCTGTGTCCGGGAACCTAAAACAGAATTCACAGTCGGTGGTGGCTGTGTGTGGTACCCGATAACACGAACCACAGTCGGTAATGGCTGTGGTGGACCCTAAAAAACACGCACCACAGTCGGGGTGGTGTGTGTCTGAACCCTAATAACACGACCACAAGTCGGTGGTGGCCCTGTGTCTGGAATCCTATAACACGCACACAGTCGCGGTGGTGGCTTGTGTGTGGGACCCTATAAACACGCACCGACAGTTCGGTGCGTGCGGTGTGTGTTTTGTCACTATAACACGCACAGCAACAGGCGTGGTGGCTGTGTCGGGACCCGATAAACATCGCACCACAGTCGGTGCGTATGGCCTGTGTGGTGGGACCATACAACACGCCACCACAGTCGGTGGTGCTGTGGTGAGACCCCTTATAACACGCACCACAGTCGGTGGTGGTCGTGTGGGTCGGTGCGGAACCCTATAAACACGCACAACAGTCGTTTGGTGGCGTGTGTGTGACCCTATAACACGCTCCACATCTGGTGGGGCTGTGGTGGGACCCTATAACACGCACCAAAGTCGATGGTGGCTGTGGTGGGACCAATAACACGCACCAAGTCGGTGTTGGCGTGGTTGGACCCTATAACACGCACCCACAGTCGTGTCGGGGGTTGAGTGTGGGACCCTATTATAACACGCCACCACAGTCGGTGGGGCTGTAGTGTGGGACCTATAACACGCAAAACAGTCGGTGCAGGGCTGTGTGTGGGATACCATAACACGCTACCAACAGTCGGTGGTGGCTGTGTGTGGACACCTTATACACGCACCAGCGGTGGGGCGTGTGTTTGGACCCTATAACACGCACCACAGTCGGTTGGTTGGCTTGTGTGGGACCCTATAACACGCACCACAGTCGGTGGTGGCCGTGTGTGGCGACCCTATAACACGCACCACAGTCGGGGTGGCTGCGTGGGGACACTATAAACACGACAGCCACAGTCGGTGGGGCTGTGTGGTGGGACCCCTATAAACACGCACCACAGTCGGTGGTGGCTGGTGTGGGACCCAACACGCACCCAGCGGTGGTGGCCGATGCTGTGGGACCCCTATAAACACGCACCACCAGGTCGGGGTGGCCGTGTTGGACCCTAAAACACGCACCACCAGTCGGTGGTGCTGTGTGTTGGGACCCTATAACACGCACACCACCATGTCGGTGCGTGGGGGGGGGGGCTTTGTGTGTGGGAACACTAAACACGCCACACATTCGGTGTTGGCTGGTGTGGGACACTATAACACGCAACCACCAGCGGTTGGTGCCTGTGTGTGGGGGACCCGTAACAGCACCACAGTCGGCGGTGGATGTGTGGACCTATAACCACGACCACCACAGCCTGTGGGGGCTGTGTGTGGGACCCTATAACACGTCACCACAGGTTGTGGTTGTGCTGTGTGGGGGACCCGTATAACACGCACACGCAGTCGGTGGTGGCTGTGGGTGGGACCATATAACACGAACCAAGTCGGTGGTGGCTGTAACCTTTTCACTAATCATATCGTCCACGCGCTTCCACATGCCCTGCTAACGTGTGGGAACCATAAACACGCACCACAGTCGGGGTGGCTGTGTGGGGACCCTATAACACGCACTAGTCGGTGGCGGGGCTGTGCGTGGCGACCATAAACACGCACCACAGATCGGTGGAGGCGGTCGTTGTGGGACCTATAACACGCACAGCCCTAGTCTGTGGGGCTAGTGGTGGGACCCTATAAACACGCCACACAGCGGTGGTGGCTGTGTGTGGGACTCTATTCTGCACAGCCGACAGTCGGTGGTGGCTGTGTGTTGGGACCTATAAACACGCACCACCCCCCCCAAGGGGTTTCGGTGGTGAGCTTGTGATGTGTGGGACCTCTATAAACACGCACAGGCCACAGTCGGTGGAGTGGCTGTTGTGTGCGTACCCTCTAAACACGGACCACAGTCGGTGGGGGCTGTGTGTGGGACCCCATAACGCGCACCACAGTCGGTGGATGGCTGTGTGTTTGGACCCTATAACACGCACCAGCCCACAGCGGTGGTGGCTGTGTGTGGGGACCCTATACACACGGACCACAGTGTCGGGGTGGCTGTGTATGGGGACCCAAACACGCACCACAGGCGGTGTGGCCGTGGTGGGACCCTATAACACGCAAACACAGTCGGGGGGGCTGTGTGTGGGAGACCCCATAAACACGCCACCAAAAGTTGGTGGTGGCTCTTTGTGTGTCGAGGGACACTATAACTACGCACCGCAGCGGTGGTGGCTGTGTGTGGGGACCTATAAACACGCACCACAGTCGGTTTGGCTGTGTGTGGGGACCCTATAACACGCACAGCCACAGTCCGTGGTGGCTGTGGGTGGTACCCTATAAAACAGAACACACAGTCGGGTGGTGGCTGTGTGTGGGAACCTAAACACGCACCACAGTCGGTGCGTGGCTGGTGCGTGGACCCTAACCACGCAATCACAGTCGGTGGGCTGGATGTGTGGTACCCATAACACGCAACACAGTCGGTGGTGGCTGTGTGGGGGACCCTATAACACGACAACGTCGGTGGTGGGATGTGGCGTCTGGACCTCAACGGCGCCACCACATGTCGGTGGTAACTGTGTGGTGGGACCCTATAAACACGCACCACAGTCGGTAGTGGCTCGTGAGGGCGTACCCTATAACCACGCACCAAAGTATGTGGTGGCGTGTGTGGGAACCCTATAACACGCACCACAGTCGGTGGGGGCCGGTGTGTGGGACCCTATAACACGGACCAACAGTCGAGTGTGGTGTGTGTGGGACCCTATAACACGCACCACAGTCGGTGGTGCTGCCCTGTGTGGAACCTATAACACGCAACACAAGTCGGTGGTGGCGTGCGTGGGACCCTATAACGTCGACCACAGTCGGTGGTGGCTGTGCGTGGGACCTCTAAAGTCGCGCACCACAGCTTGTGGTAACTGTGTGTGGGACCCTATAACACGCAACCCACAGTTCGGTGGTTGCTGTTTGTGTAAGGACCCTATTAACACGCACAACAGTATGTGGCGGCTGTTTGTGGCGACTTTATAAACACGAACCACAGTCGGTGGTGGCTGTGTGGAGCCGCACCACTATAACACACCCTAAGCGGACCACAGTCGGGGTGGCTGTGTGTGGGACCCAGTAAACCGCACCACAGTCGGTGGTGGCAGTGTGTGGGACCAGATTACAACACGCACCACATCGGTGGTGTGTGTGTGGGACCCTATAACACGCAACAACAGTCGGTGGTGGCTGTGTCGGCGACCCTATAACACGCACCACAGTCGTGTGGTGGCTGTGTGTGGGACCCTATAACTCGCACACAGTCGGTGGTGGCCTGCAACGTTTCATTTGGTGGGAACCAACACGCACCACAGTCCGGTGGTGGCCGTAGGGTGTGAGGACCAATAACACGCACCACAGTCGGAGGTTGCTGGTGTGGGACCTATAACACGCCACCACAGTCGGTGGTGGCGTGTGTCGGGACCCTATAAACACGCACCACAGTCGGTGGTGGCTGTTAGTGGGACCCTTATCCAACACGCACCAGAGTCGGGTGGTGGCAGTGTGTGGGACACTATAACACGCAAAACAGTCGGTGGTAGGCTGTGGTGGGACCCTATAACACGCACCACAGTCGGTAAGCGGTGGTACCCGGTGTTTCTCTGACTTGTGTGTGGTTCGGGGACCCCCTATCCCTATCCCTTGTTGCTATAACACGCAACAACAGTCGGTGGTGGCGCAGTGCGTGGGCCCCTATAACACGCAACACAGTCGGTGGGTGGCAATGTATTGTGTGGACAACTCCTCCCTATAACACGCCACCACAGTCGGGGGGCTGTGTCTGGGACCCCACCCTAAACCCGATAACTCGCACCACAGTCGAGTGAGGGGCTCGGCTGGTCCACTAGTGTGTGGGACCCTATAAACACGCACCACAAGCGGTGGTGGCTCCTGTCTTGCGTGTGGGACATCCCCCATAACACGCCACAGCCCCAGTCGGTGTGGGGGTTCGGTGCTCGGTGGATGCGGTTTGGGTGCTTTTGTTTGGGTGCTCAAGTGTGTGGGACACTTCTTATCCTTTAGTTATAACACGCACAGCACAGTCGGTGGTGGCTGTGTGTGACACCATATAACACGCACAGGCCACAGTCGGTGGTGGCTGTGTGTGGGACCCTAACACGCACCACAGATCGGTGGTGCTGTGGTGAGACCCTATAACACGCACCACAGCGGTGGGGCGTGTGTGGGACACTATAACACGCCACCACAGTCGGTGGGCTGTGTTGTGGGACACTTTGGGGACACTAAACACGCACCACATCCCGGTGGTGCCTCGTGGGATGGGACCCTGTTAACACGCACCACTAGTCGGCAGGGGCTGTGGGGGACCCTATAACACGCACCACAGTCGGGTGGGGGCTGTGTGTGGGACCTATAACACGCACAGCCACAGTCGGTGGTGCTGTGTGTATGGGACCCTCCTAACACGCACCACAGTCGTGGTGTCATTGTTGGTTTTGTGTTTGGGTAGTGTGACCCTTGTTGTATAACACGCACAGCCATCATAGGGCTTTGTTGGTGTTGTGATGTGTGTGGGACCATAAACAGCACCAAAGTCGGTGGTGGCTTGGGGGTGGGGGGGTGTGGACACTATAACACGCACCACAGTCGGTAGTGGTGTGCGTGGGACCCTATTAACACGCATCACAGTCGGTGGTGGCGTGCGTGGGACCCTTAAAACACGCAACACCGTCGGTGGTGGCTGTGTGTGGGATCCCCTTTAAACCGCACCACAGCGGTGGTGGCTGTGCGTGGGACCCTCTACACGCACCACAGTCGGTGGTGGCGTGTGGGGACCCATAACACGCAACAAGTCGTGGTGGGCTTGTGTGTGGGACCCTATAAACACGCCACCACAGTCGGTGGGGCGGGCGGGACCCTCTAACGCCGCACCACAGTCGGTGGTAAACTGTTTGTGTGGGACCTCTATAACAGCACACAGCGGTGGTGGCTGGGTGTGGACCTATAACACGCAACCCAGATGTGGTGGCTGTGGGGGACCCTATAACACGACACCACCAGTATGTGGTGGCTCGTGTGTGGGACCCTATAACACGCACCAACACAGTCGGTGAGGTAGGCGTGTGTGGGACCCTATAACACAGCAACACATTCGGGGGTGGCTGTGTGTGGGACCCGATAACACGCACCACAGTCGGTGGTGGCTGTTGGTGGGGACCCTATAACACGCACCACAGTCGGTTGGTGAGTGTGTGGGTGGGACCCCAACACGCACCACAGCGGTGGGGCCGGTGTGGGACCCTTATACACGACCCACAGTTCGGTGGAGGCTGGTGTGGGACCCTATAAAACAAGCACAGCACAGTCGGTGGGGCTGGTGTAGGACCATATAACACGCACCACATGTCGGTGGGTGGCCTGTGTTGGGGACCCCATAACACGCACCACAGCGGGGTGGCTGTGTGTGAGGACCCTATAACAACGCACCACCACAGTCCCCCCCCCGGTGGTGCGGTGGTGGGACACAAAACGAACCAACAAGTCCGGTGGTGGCTGTTTGTGGGACCCTATAACACGCACACCAGTCGGTGGTGGCTGTGTGTGGGGGACCCTAGAACACGCACAGCCCACAGTCGGTGGGGCTGTTGTGTGTGGGACCAATATTAACACGCACACAGTCGGTGTGGCTGTGTGTGGACCCTATAACACGCACCACAGTCGTGGGGCTGTGTGGGGGACCCTATAACACGCAAACACAGTCGGTGGTGCGGCTGTGCATGTGGGACCCTATAAACAGCAACACAGTCGGGGGTGGCCATGTGTGTGGACCCTTATAACACGCCACCACAGTCGGTAATGGTGTGTATGGCGTCACTTAGTTAACACGCACAGCCACAGTCGGTGGTAGCTGTGTCTGGGACACTATAATACGACCACAGTCGGTGGTGGCTGTGTGTGGGGACCCAAACACGCACAACCAGTCGTGGGAGGCTGGGGTGGGACACTATAACACCCACCACAGTCGTTATGGTGGCTGTTGTGTGGGACCCTTAACACGAACCACAGTCGGTGGGCTGTGTGTGGTACAATATAACACGCCAAGCACAGTCGGTGGTGGCCGTGTGTGGGACCCATATCCACGCACCACAGTCGGTGGTGGCTGTGGTGTGGACCCAAACAAGCCACCACAGTCGGTTGGTGGCTGGTGTGGACACTATTCTGCCACAGTCCACAGTCGGGGTGGCGTGTGTGGGACCCTATAAAACCGCACATTCCACAGTCGGTGGTGGCTGTGTGTGTGACCCTAAACACGCACCACAGTCGGTGGGGCTGTGAGTCGGGACCTCTAACGCGCACCACCGCCCGGGGAACTGGTGTGGGACCCTATAAACGCGACCACACAGTCGGTCGGTGGATGTGTGTGGACCCAAACACGCACACAGATGTGGTGGCTGTGTGTGGGACTACTATAACACGCACACAGTCGGGGGGGCTGTAGTGTGGGACCCTATAACACGCCACCACAGTCGGCTGGTGGGCTGTGTGTGGGACCCGTAAACACGCACCACAGTCGGTGGGGCGGGCGGGGGCGGGGCGGCCCGCGCCCCTTTGGGGGGAGGGCGGGCGGGGGGGGGGGGTGGGGCCGGGGTTTTTTTGAGGGACCTGGCTGTGGTGTGGGACCCTATAAACACGCACAGCACAGCGGTCAGTGGTGGCTGTGTTTGGGACCCTATTAACACGCACCACATGTCGCGTGTGGCTGTGGGCGGAACCTTATAACACGCACCCACAGTCGGTAGGTGGCTGTGTGGGGGACCCTATAACACGCACCACAGTCGTTGGTGGTGCTGTGGGCCAGATAACACGTCCAGTCGGTGGTGGGTGTGTGGGCCCTAATTACACGCTCCACAGTCGTTAGGGCTGTGTGTGGGACCCTTATAACCACGCACAACCCCCCCAAAAAGTCGGTGGTGGCCTCACAGTCAGTGTGTGGGACCCTATAACACGACACCACAGCGGGGGGGTGGTTGTTGTGTGCGGACCCTTAACACGCAACCAAGCGGTGGTGGTTGTGTCGTGGGACCAATATAACACGCCACCACAGTCGGTGGGGGCTGTGTGTTTGGGGACCCTATAACACGCACCACAGTCGGTGGTGCGCTGTGTGTGGGACCCCCTATAACACGCACAGCCACAGTCGGTGGAGGCTGATGTGTTTGGACCATACACGCACCACAGTCGGTGGTGCTGTGTGTGGGACCCTATAACACGCACCACAGTCGATGGTGGCGTGTGTGGGACCCTATAACCGGCCACAGCACGGTGGTGGCTGTGTGTGGGACCTGTAACACGCACCACAGTTCGGTGGTGCTGTGTCTGGGGACCCTATAAAACACGCACCACAGTCGGTGGTGGCTGTGTGTGGGACCCTATAACACGCACCACAGTCGGTGGTGGCTGTGTGTGGGACCCTATAACACGCACCACAGTCGGTGGTTGCTGTGTGTGGGACCCTATAACACGCACCACAGTCGGTGGTGGCTGTGGTGGGACCCTATAACACGCACCACAGTCGGTGGTGGCTGTGTGTGGGACCCTATAACACGCACCACAGTCGGTGGTGGCTGTGTGTGGGACCCTACAACACGCCCCGACCCAGTCGGTGGTGGCTGTGTGTGGGACCCTAAACGACGACCCACAGTCGGTGGTGGCTGTGTGTGGGACGTATAACACGCACCACAGTGGTAGGTTTCTGTGTGTGGGACCCGATAACACGCCCACCACAGCCGGTGGCTGTGTGGGGACCTATAACACGACACCACAGTCGGTGGTGGCTTGTGCGTGGACCTTAGAACACGCACCACAGTCGGTGTGTGGCTGTGTGTGGGAACCTATAACACGCACCACAGTCGGTGAGTGC
>JAMZAV010019128.1:0-22249 GCA_024449915.1 Sweltsa coloradensis
AAGGGGGGGGAAGGGGGCCCAAAAAAAAAAAAATTTTACTCGATTTGAGTGTTTTTCCGCTCTTTTAATTTAGAGTGTATGCTGATAAAATTGTGTGTTCATTATGTGTACCGCTGTCTTCATTTCCTTTGAATGCTTGGGTTTAGGTATGTATGGTCTTTTTGTTTGGTTCTACGTGCACAAACTCTGACATGGCTGTTGCAAATGCTAAAGCTAGGATGTTCTTTAGATGAATAATGTCAGGTGTATTTTCTAATACTTTTATTCATATCTCCTCTTGTGTTTGATCGTCTAGTCGTCCTGGGTGTCTTGATCTTCTTTGAATGGTTTTTGGCATTTCTAGTGGTTCTGGACGTTCTGGTAGGTCTGGTTGTTCTGGTAGGTCCGGACGTTCTGGTAGGTTTATTATTATTATTAATTATTATTATTATTATTATTTTATTATTATTATTATTATTATTATTATTATTATTTATTATTATTATTATTATTATTATAAACTATGCAATAGACTAAGATCTTGTGCTTACAGCTTTACGCCGTAAAGATATCTTATCATTTAAATACCGAAAAATGGTATATATTGCTCTAGCTGAGTCAGTTTTATCGTACGGTATATCGGTTTTGGGGAAATGCGTCTTACTCGCAACTTAAAAATTTAATATCATTACAAAATAAAATTATAAAAATGATGAATGAAAGAGAAATCGTTGAGGGGAGATGGGGTCTCGGATTTGTATTTACTATTTGATGGGGAATAGGAAAAGGGACCTTAGGGTTAACATTTTCAAAACATGTTTTTTTGATATTTTTACAATAAAAACAGGATGCTGATCATTTTGCAAAAAAAATTATACAAAAAACTTTAAAATTGAGTGAGCTATGCACTTTTTTCTGTCTGACTTGATTAAAAATCACTTTGCGAGAAAACAGGTGTAAATTTTTCTTTTTCTATTTGCTATTTTCTATCAATTTTGACCAATTTAAAGGAACTTTTCCTTTTATTTTTCTATTTTCTATCATTTTACCGATTTAAAGGAACTTTTTTTATTAGACACAATTTTAAATAATTAACCACCATCCTACCAAAAAACCAAATTTTATAAAAAAAACACAAAATTTGGCCTATATTTTTTTTTTTTTTTTTTTTAAATTAAAAAAAAGTATTTGGAAAGCATTATTTTAATTCCAAAACATAATTAACCATTATTAAGGGAAAATTATGTAAAGGCTAAACAAAAAAAAAAACAGCAATTTACACATTTATCACGTTTGCTCTTTCTAGTCAAAAACTTTTTTAACCCTAAGGTCCCTTTCCTATTCCGCATCACAATTTGATGTTTGCCAGTTAGGGAAATCTTTGTTATACAAAGCTGTTATTACAGCATTACTTGACAAAAAATATAAAATTCTTGTAGTAGAGCGATTTTATCTCTGTTAATATGTCTAAAATTTGAATCTTAGTAATTGGATTCATCAGGTAATATTACATGTAGAATATTCCAGAAGAAAGACGTTGCGCAAGGTGAAGGCCAAAGTTGCGTAAACAACTTATCTAAGTCAGCCTAAATGTTGCATGACTCACATTGCCCGCGATGTCGCGAAGGAGGTATGCGAGTGTCATTTTAAAATATAATTATTACGCATTTCTTGGAAGTTTTACAGACGTAAACGACATTAGGTAGAGCTGGTACGTGGTTGGCACCCATGCGCACGCACAAATCGTCTCAGCCAATGGAAACAGAGAGCATGATCTAAGAAAATTTACATCAAATGATGCAATTAGTGAACGAGTTAGAGTATAAAGAGCTGAAAAATCGGTAGGGTAATGATAGTAAGAGGAACCGAGACGAAGATCCGATGGCAGTAGAAGAAGATGATACTTGAGACTTGAATTATCAAAATTATAAATATTACTTAGGTGTTGAGGAAAGGATAAGATATGTTTTAATTTGTTAAATCTAACTATTTGATTGGATAATATCTAAAAAGTAATTCATGTTTTTTTTGCATTAAATGAAGTCACAATATTAACGTAACCTGTGGCAAATGGGCACACCTTTGCTTTATCTTATGTTTGAGATAATGTTTGTAACGACATCTAGAGTTACACGGTGTTGGTATATTTACTGTTATGATTTTCTTGTTATTTTTTATTGTCATTAAAGTCATTTTAACGACTACTCGACTCATGCCTGAGTCGTCTAACCTCACACTTCCAGTTAGTACGTAGTTCCCCCGCTTCGAATCCATGCTATCAAATTAATAATGACGGTTTAATACGGCTCATTCAGATGCAGATGTCCAGTAGTTGGGTATCGAACCCGGACCAAGAGTTGTGGAGCCGGTCCGCCGCCATACTACAGTGGTGAAGCGGATGCGAGATTAGATCAAGTTTGGGATTAGATCAGTTTGGGAAAGTTAAAAAAATTTTTGGGGGACATTCGACAGTGTCAAGGAGAACGATAGAAACGTAATTTTAAATAATTACTGGTGACAGCATTTTTAAAACCACGAGTCTTAAACAACAGTGATTTACAATGCCCTGTAGTACCGATAGCCGATGAGGTTCCGCTTCTAGGCATGTGTCAGGACTTCTTGGCATTAATCGAAAAGTTTTCTGGTAGAAAAGTCAGGACTAAACAGTGAGGACTTTTTCTTATCAATAGATAGGGCATCATTATTAGCGGATGGACACCAGAAACATAAGACTGGAATAACTGTTGTTAAAGCTAAGAAGGCGAAGCTAAGGCATATTTCAATGGTTGAAACCGGCTAAGCACTCAGCTAATTACGAAGCATATTAAGCAACTTGACTCAGCGATTTAAAGAACGAGAACATAATTCGTCAGGCAATCCAGCGATTTTAATAAATTGGGTGTGCAACGACGGCAACAGAAAACAATAGACCAGTATGCGACGCGCTAAGGAAGGAAGGGCACCAAAATTCGGAGTTATTTCGGACAGATAGAGCGGAAAATAACATTCGTTTAAATTGCTAGAAGAGCAATTGTTGGCGCAATTTCTTCGCGGTATTAGAGAAGCAAAGGATTTTGTTTTGTTGATAGGCGCCTAAACATTCGCAGAAGCAGTCAATGTATCGATTGAGGAGCATGAAAATGACGTGTTAACCAGTGATAAGAATTCGGTGTTGCAAGCACGTGTCATCGAAAAAATTTGCCTATACCACGCGACTCGTGCAAACAACTAACATCGCGCTATGCAGACAAGGACACGCCGAGAGGCCATGGAATGCGAGTAATAATAGGACACGATAATCAATAAAAGGGAAAGTAGCTTGAACTTTAACGTCAGGTTCAATACAATGTTATGAAATGATCGTAATTTTCGGTCCATTTACGCCCGAGAACTGCCAGCACGGAGACAATACGAAACGATGTTATAATTGTAATGCCCCAGGACATTTTCGCCAATTGGCAATCAAGCAGGAGTTTTCACCCGAAGGACGTACTACAGGCCAGACGAACACTGAAAGTCGCGTCAGCTACTTCAAATCCGAATCAAAACAATAACATGTTCTTATTGTAATCTAAGCAGGTCAGGACAGCGTGATTGCTTCGCAAACAAGGGAAGCCATATATTCAATGCAAAACGACAAGGTTCTGTTTTGGCGCGGTGGAACGGGCACCAAAAAAATTAGAGCCCCGCATGTTACGTTACAGATACTCGGAAAATTTTGGCAAGAGAATGGATTATTATAACTAGTGTGGTGCATAATAAGAACGGAACTAAACGGACTGTGAAACTTTTTATTGACTAGTGGTCGCTACTGTTGCATTAGATACGACAATGGATGAGTTAGAACAGGAGGACAACGGACTCGACATATTGATCAAATATTGTATGCGGCCACAGGAGATGCATTTTCGTCGACCACAGGGAGCGAGGCGAACAGATTTAGCATGAATCTCTAGGGAACGATGTTTCTTGTTCCCATTCGTCATAGGAGAAGTCCGAACATGTTTGGGGGTGCGTAGACGGAGTGATCGGAAAGGACTTTTTGGCATGAATAGTACAAATTCAATATAATCCACAACCAGAACAATACTTTTGGAGGGTAAGCACTAAGGTTGCTATGGAAATCAAAAGCTTGCCGAACAGAGGAACCAAGTTAGAGGCAAGAGAACTAAATGCATATGTACAAGGCACCCCAGCTAATTACCTCATTAATCAAGTAATAAACACACAGAGTAAACAATTCTAATTCTAACAGATTACAAACAGATAAGCAGAATAAAGCCGGAATTAAGCTCCATCGCCAACACGGAACAGACCATCAAGACGGAACTACAGGAGAGAACAACACAGCCTAGCACAGTTATGCAACAATGCAGAAGTGATTGAGCCAACTTGCGATGTTTACAAGCAGAACAACCGACCGCAAAATAATGAATATGTAGGTTAGTGCGATTCAAAGAAAGAACAAAGACAACATCCACGATCGGAGGTGCTCTGTGAAGGTATACACGAGTTCATCGCGATCCACGCGGATGAAAAGTGAAGGGAATGGTGTTATGTTTGAACCAGCAATGCTAACGCATAGAGGGCATATTATGTGCGGCGCTCATAATTACAGAAAGGGAAGCCATAAAGTACAGTTACAACATCATGAATATTACGCAAACAGACATTAGAGATACCTCGAAGAACACTCTGATGGGAACCATTGAATCGGTTTCGGGAGCGAGAATGGAACAAAATGAAAGAACAAGGGCGCTAGCCTCCATATCAGACGTCAAGGGCTAAAGAACAGGAAGCCTACACAGCAAGAATGGAACTATGTTGGAACTTAGTACATTTGACCGGAGCGCGTTAAAAAAAACGATGCAAGAATTTTTGACTGAATATGTTGATTTATTTTCGCAAGACGAAAGACTTCGGATGCACATCCAAAGTACAGCACAAATTAGAGTTATAGAAGGCACAAAGCCGATTAACACATCGACCTCCATACAGGATACCACATTCAAGAGAGCTATACTTGACAAATGCATACAGGACATGAAGGATAAGGGAATATTAGCAGCCAACTAACCAGTGAATGGAGCTTTCCTGTGCTTCTCGTCGATAAACTAAGCAAACTCACTACCAGACGGCAGCCCAGGACGCCGTAGGTTATCGTGTCGTAGCAGATATGAGGGGATTAAATAGTGTAAGAAAACTCAAATTTGGACCTTTCCGACTATAAACGAGACCACTGTACATGCTAGAGGTTCGAAAATATTTTGCACACACGTTCTCGATCTCAATCAGGGTTATCACCAGGTACTGATAAGGCCTGAGGACAAAGAAAAAATGTGCTTTGGACTGGAGAGCCCTACAATACACCAGGATGTGATGGGAATGAAAAACTCAGCGGCGATTTTTCAAAAACTAATGGACTCAGTGTTATCAGGACTCATAGGCATTCGTTGCTGTTTATATCATGACGTAATTGTCATTCACAGTACGCATAGAGGAACACATCAAGAAGACTTCGAGAAGTTTTTGACAGACTAAGAGATGCAAATTTGAAATTACACATCGAAATGTCATTTTCTGAAACCGAATTGGACTATTTAGCATGTTTGTGTCTGACGATGGAATTAAACCGATCCATCGTAAAGTCAAAGTCAATAGCAGCAGTATCCTAGACCAACCGATGTGACAAAAGTAAAGGGTTTTCTCGGAATGTCGGGTATATTACAGAAGACATATCACTTCGCTATGCTCGATGACAGACCGTAACGGAACTTAACAAATGAAAGAACGACATTTTTTTTTTCCCGAATGGGAGAAGCTCAAGAGTAAGGGCCCCCCCGGGGGTTTTGCAACACTTAAAAAGGAAGCGCTATGCAAGGAACCGCGTTTTTGATCTACCCTATGTGTTGATTAAAGATTCATCTTATCTAACCGACGCCAGTGACGTCGCAGTAGGAGCTTACTCTCACAGATGTCAGAGAGTAGGAGAAACAGAGTGGGTTAATGCATCAAAGTATTGGAATACGCAGAGACAAGGAGAACTACACTGTGACAGAAAGAGAATTGTTAGGATATAGTTTCGGATAAAATATTTAACTCTACCTATATGGAATCACTTCACCTATACTGCGGATCACCGACCTTTGTATGGTTAGACTCATTGTGCAGGATCCCACTTCGCGATTAGCCCGATGGTCGATTCTATTGAGTAAATTTTAAAACTTCACATCAATTACATAGAAGCAAGTTAAACACGAACGCAGACAGTTGTCCCAGAATATGCATAAGTGCGTTGCACCCGAGTTCGAAGCCAGTTTATTACAGACACGAATCGAACGAGCAACGTGAGGACCCTGCGACAAAGACGTATAGCCCAGTTTACTAAGAACACGAGGCACAACGAACGTATGCACTGGACGAGGACGACTGTTGGTACAAAATAAGAAACTGCAAACCAGAGAGAGACCAACTATTGTTGGCCTTAAAACTATGGTATTTAAAGATACTAAAAACATTTCATGATGCAGGCACCAATGGCAGGACATAACGGAGTAACACGTTGCACTGAATTGATTAAACACGATTCTAGTGACAGGAAATGGACGCAACATACGCCAACATGTACAACAATGCATTTCGTGTAACAGACGAAAGACGTCGCCCCACTTGCGGTAAGGCACCCCTAACAGAAGTTTCCAGTAGCCACCAAAACCAATGCAATGGGGCGGGCTGGACATTGTGGTCCCCTCTCACAACAGACTTGTCTGGGAAATAAGTACATACTTCATTGTAGACGGCTTTTCACCAGTATCCAGAATGCATTGCCCTCGGCAGACGCATCCGCCAAAGACCATCGCGATCGCCTTTGTAACCAATCGTTTCACGCCACGGAATCCCGACGCATTTAATTAGGCGATTGCGAAAAAACTTTATAGGTATGTAATGAGGAATTTGTGCTCTGTTGCGCATTTTAAAAGCTACAGACACGACATACAACTCAAGTGGCAACTTACTTTGAACAGACAACATAGACGTACGAAGATTATCTACACATTATGGAAGCAAGGACGCAGACAGACATGGGATCAATGGCTACATAATTGTATGCTTAGCATATCGCGCTACGCCTCACTGCAGTACAGGACATCAGCCCGTCTTTTGGAATTAGGCGTGGATGTAGAACTACCATTTGATGCAATCGTTAACCATCAAGGACTCGTTATTGAACGTTGATGTAAACTACTAGTATTGGCTGTAGCGCACGCCTGCAGACACCTTCAGTAGAAGCACGAGAAAGAGCTAAGTTTAAGCAGGATAGACAACATGAGTACTACGACCGATCGACTAAGCCAGTCACGTATGACTAGGAGACAAAGTGTTCCTATACACACCTATGTACGCCCTGGACTAACAAAGAGCTTGTTCAGTTGTGACTGAATCAAAAGAGAAAAGCGAGAACGCACACAGAATAATTCACGTTCGTTCACGCACTGTCATTTTTAAAATAAGGACATTAGCGGAATGGGCAGGAACGCAGTTTAATACACGCAAATGTTTAAAGCCATGTCAGTTCCGCGGAGGAGGATAGAAGCTATTGATCAGCTAGAGAAAGCATACGAACAAAGAGGACGAAGAGTGCTAGGATTTGTAGCTAAGGACGATGAGAGACCGACAGAAGTGTAAATTATGAAGGACGAAGACGATGAGATTGAAGAACGCAACACAGGTAGTAGAAGTGGCGAGGCGTGAACAACCAACGCACAGATACCCGTGCGAAGTTTAGGACCACTAGTAGAGGACCGAAGTTAGCGTAATGCATATTGTGTAAGATGAGGAAGTTGAAAGAATGAAGTGAGAAATAAGTAAAAAGGAGAAAGTAGACGATAGTAAGATGTTTGCAACAGATAGGTAAGAGTTAATAGTTTAGTGTAGAAAACATGTTTAGAGCAACACTAAGTGGACTAGTGAATACCGTAATTAATTAAGGGATTAAAGCTTTAATTGAGAATTATCGGGATAACTAACGAATCGATTTAGTGTGTATAATATAAATGTGAGATCGAGATTGTAATACAATGTAAGAAATAGTAGAGGATAAGTTTTTTGTAAATACAAATATTGAATTAGGATGTTTAAAGGGGATTAATGATCCGAAATGAAAATTATTATTTGACACAGAATAGATCTGTTCAGAAGACGCGCGGCATTGTAAACAGTAGGAGGCCTGCGTATAAATAAAATAGAATGGTGTAAATAACCAGGTAAAGTGAGATGGTAAACCTGAGGAGTATCGAGAGTTACAACGATAGTAGTAAGTTAAGGGAAAGCAAGACTAGGAGAATATAAACTTGATGGTCATATGGATTGATTTGACGAAGTTATGTAATGTCCGAAATCTAAGCTGGAGGCCACTAGCTATCATCACCCCAGGGCACGAGACAATAACACGCATTGAGAACAAATGGAACCCATATTGTACTGGGGGGTCGGATGCATACTATCAGTTATACTCCTAGGAAAAGCAGAATATTTAGGTTTGCCTGACTTGTGCGAAGAGATATATATTTTATTTGTTTAGTGTAGCATCAAAATATGGTGAACTTATTAATGTTAATTAGATTAAAGGAAAATAGGTTAAAATAATAATGTAAACTATTGATAGTGGTGGATACAAACTAGTAAGCATAAACACTGAAAGGCAGTTATATTATGTGATTCGGACACGATTTAGTGATCATTAAGTTGTCCGTTATGGTGATTGATATTTCCAGAGACATAATGAGAGGAACGAGATTGAGAACAATGACAGTTGTGAATTGTAATTTACCAGTGAAGATGTATTAGTGATGCCGATGAGTGAATTAAAAAGTTGAGGCTGTAAGAATTGTGTATGGCAAACAGAAAAAGTTGAGTCATCGCGACGATAGCTTATATAATGTCAGAGAACGTGATAAGAAGATAGTACATGAAGCGAAGGTTATATTGGAATATAGTCATGGATAGGTATTAACAAATTCTAATGTGTCAGATTAACAACTAAACAGCTACATTGTACATCGTCCCGAAACGAACAGGACCTGAGACACAGGCAGTAGAGTGTAACCTCTTGGACAGGACTACCTATCCGATGAGATTCGAACAACCAGATGGACGCATTCGATTATAGTATAATATCTTATAATAATTACTCGCTTCAAAAATTAATGCATGAGTAAATTTCGGTAAATAGTGAAAATGACATTGTTATTTTAAAAAACTATGTGACTGATCTGATTTGGGGGGGGGAATTAACTAGGCTTGAAACAAAATTAATAACACACGGTGTATCAGCACCACAATCCGACATTAGGACAACCTGGAAGTAACCTTGATAGATACATTTGTAATTATGGAGTCAATAAACTTGCTAGAACAAGAATAAACAATTACAAAGTTATTAAGTTTAATGGAAATGAACCAACCTAATCAAAGTTGCATACATACTTAGAGTAACAACATAATATATCTGCAATGGAAAAGAAAAGGATTGATTAAATTGAGAACAAAAATGCAATAATTGAATAAATTGATTTGAGGCATATTATATGGTTTCCTCGATTTATATCTGATGAAATGTCTTGTACAGAAATTTAGTAAAAAGTTATTCACATGCAAGGATGTTTCGGACCTCATTACGGCAATGTAACATAACGGACAAAAAAACGGACGTAAAAGCAAAAAAAAAAAAAGGAAAAAAAGAGATGAACAGGGATAAGACACGCACTATGTAATGAATGATAAATGAATATACTTATTACTATATAGGTAATTGGACGCTTGATAAGAACTTCTTTTCATCCCTGGCTGAAGCGTAATTGCTCGCAACGTTCAAGAGTAGGTGTGGAGGCTCAATTGGAGAACCAAAATGGACGTAAGCTGAAAGGAGCCTCTGACAAACTGTAAAGAAGTTGCAAGCTTGAATGATGATTACTAACAAGGAAAGTGCAGTAGTCTATGACAGTGCGTCATGACACCCTGTATGGAGCTATAAAGAGTTCGATAAGTCACACGTGTTGGATTACTAGAATATTCCTTGATAGATAGAGTAAATTACATACAAAATCAGACTCAGAATCAAGTATCATCGCATTTAATAACGTAACTGCCTACTAGGACAGAGAACTTAGAGAGACAATCAATATTGTACTACATTGGCAGAACTTGGGCACGGAACAATATAATGATAAATAAAAACACGGTGAACACTATGCGATTACTCTTTGAGGAAGATAAGTAAACGAATAGTTTGGGCAAGTAATTCACGTCACACACACACACACACTCTGTTGAGTAAACATCATAATTACTTAGACACAGCCAAACATATTTTTGAAGTCAGTACCAAGGTCATTGTATATTTCTATTTTATTGGTTAATTATTTAAGGGTTTGTTATTTATAACTTTGTTTATGCGAATATTAATTCGCACTGCCGATTCAGTTCACGTAAGCGAAAGCAAATCAACCACATGTTTTAGTCCCTATCTTGCACTGACGTGAAGTAAATAGCCATGAATCAGGAGAAAAAAATAATCTAGCTACCAACAAGACCAGGGCGCAAAGCCGTCCCTGGTCTGACTTTCTTTTTCAGGATTTGCGGCCTACTAGAAGGATGCACTAGAAGCTTTCAAGGAAAAACTTCTACCGCCGTTCTGCAGAACACCGACACTTGCCAACCGACAGGAACTTCATGCTACATGAACGAGTTCGACTATGGATGCAAGTTGGCAGCATCATCTTCTACCCCGCAAGTAATGGAACATGGGCCGACTGAAGAACGACTCTCGACCGCATGCTACTGCAAAATGACGTGCGACTCCCTACTCAAGCTGATGGAACGATTGATCAAAACAGTGAAGTGAAAACGTTAAAAACAGATACACTTATGACACTGCAATTCTACGACTTACGTACAGTGATTAGAAGCATACTTAAGTCATGTACACAGTGTTTATATGTGTAAATGTATGTAAATATGTAGAGGTATAGGTGTTACACAAGTTTTTATGAAAATTGTTTAGGTATACACATGTAGAGTATATTTAGTTTTTAGATTTTGATTTCGTAAAAGTTTCATCATTTTGTTATATAACGATTGAAACTTTTAAATAGAGGAAGGAGCTATGTATAGAAGCGGATTTTTATATCTGCTGTATTAATTATGTTCTAAAATGTGAATCTTAGTATTGGATTGAATCAGGTAATATTACCATGTAGATATTCCAAAGTAAGACGATTTGCGCAAGGTGAAGCAAAGTGCGTAACAACTTTATAAGTCAGCCTAATGTTGCAGACTCACATTCCCGCGATGTCGCGAGGAGTACGAGTGTCATTTAAAATAATCATAATTACGCATTTCTTGGAATTTTAAGACGTAAACACATTAGGTAGTAGCTGGTACAGGTTGGCACCCTAAGGCCACGCACATCGTCTCAAGCCAATGGAAACCGAGAGAATGATTAGAAAAGTTACATCAAATGAATCTATTAGTGACGAGTTAGAGTATAAAAAGACTGTGAAATTCGTAGGGTAATGAGAGTAAGGAACCAGAAGAAGAGCGATAGGCAGTAGATAGAAGATGATACTTGAGACTTGTAAGTTAATCAATTATAAATATTACTTAGGTGTTGGAGAAAAAAGATTATGTTTTAATTTGTAAATCTAAACTATTGATTGGATATATCTTAAAAGTAAATTCCGTGTGATGAATAAAGAGAAATCGTTTGATGGAGTATGTTTCTCGATTTGTATTTACTGTATTTTGTGATGCGGAATAGGAAAAAGGGACGCTAGGGTTAGACATTTTTCAAAACCTGTTTTTTTGATATTTTTACAATAAGACAGGAATGCTGATCATTTTGCAAAAAAAAGGGTTATACAAAACTTTAGAATTGAGTGAGCTATGCACTTTTCTGTCTGACTTGATTAAAATCGAACTTTGGCTAGAAAACAGGTGTAAAGTTTTCTATCTATTTGCTATTATTTTTTCTATCATTTTGACCATTTAAAGGAACTTTTTGTTCCTCTTTTATTTTCTATTTTCCTATCCATTTTAACTCGATTTAAGGACGTTTTTATTTTAGTTAGACACAATTTTAATAATTACCCACCATCCTACTCAAAAAAACACAAATTTTATAAAAAAACACAAATTAGGCCTATTTTTTTTTTTTTTTTTTTAACTTAACAAACAGTGATTTGGATAGCATTATTTTATTCCACAGGCATAATTTACCATTATTAATGAAATTATGTCAAAGGCTAAACAAAAAAAAAAAAATCAGCAATTTACACTTTAATCACGTTTTTGCTCTTTTCTAGTCAAGAAAAAACTTTTGAAACCCAGGTCCTTTTCCTATTCGCGCATACACATTTGTGATGTTTTGGCCATTAGGGAAATCTTTGTTTATAAGCTGTGATTAAAGCATTACTTTGACAAAAAATTAAAATTCTTGTAGTAGAGCGTATTTTTATCTCTGTATTCATATGTGTCTAAAATGTTAAGCTTAGTATTGGATGAATCAGGTATATTAACATGTAGACTATTCCAAGAAAGGACATTCGCAAGGTGAAGGCCAAAGTGCGTAACAACTTATATAAGTCAGCCTAATGTTTCGTGACTCACATTGCCGCGATGTCGCGAGGAGGTCCGAGTGTCATTTAAATATCATTATTACGCATCTTCTTGAATTAAGGACGTAACACATTAGGTATAGCTGGTACAGGTTGGCACCAAGGCCACGCACATCGTCTCACCATGGAAACAGAGAGAATGATCTAGAAAGTTACAACATCAAATGATCTAATTAGTGAACGAGTTAGAGTACTAAAAGAGCTGAAAATCGGTAGGGTAATGAGAGTAAGGAAAACCCCAGAATACGAAAAGGAGGCCGATAGCAGTAGAAGAAGCTGATAAACTTGGACTTGTAAGTTAATCAATTATAAATATTACTTATGGTGTTGGATAAAATAAATATAGTTTTAATTTGTAAATCTAACTATTGATGGTGAATATCTTAAAGTAACTTCAGTGTGATGAAATGAAAGAGAAATCGTGATGGGATGTGTCTCGGATTTGTATTTACTATTTGTGATGCGAATAGGAAAAGGGCCTTAGGGTAACATTTTGTCAAACATGTTTTTTTGATATTTTCAATAAGAACAGATGCTGATCTTTGCGAAAAAAAAATATTTATACAAAAAACTTAAAATTGAGTGAGGCTATGCCCCACGAGCTAATTGCCAACTGTTCTGTCTGACTTGATTAAAAATCACTTTGGGCGAGAAAACAGGTTGTAAATTTCTATCTATTTGCTATTTTCTATCAATTTTGACCAATTTAAAGGAACTTTTCCTTTATTTTTCTATTTTCTATCAATTTTAACACGATTTAAAGAAATTTTTTATGTTAGAAGACACAATTTTAAATAATTACCCACCATCGCTTACCAAAAAACCAAATTTTATAAAAAAAACACAATTAGGCTATTTTTTTTTTTTTTTTTTTTTTTTTAAATTAAAAAACAGTATTGGGATAGCATTATTTGTAATTCCAAAGCCTAATTTACCATTATTATGTGAAATTATGAAGAAGGCTAAACAAAAAAAAATCAGCAATTTACACATTTACTCACGTTTTGCTCTTTCTAGTCAAAAACTTTTAACTCTAAGTCCCTTTTCCTATTCCGCATCACATTTGATGTTTTGCCAGTTAGGGAAATCTTTGTTTATTAACTGTTATTAAGAGCATTACTTTTACAAAAACTATAAATTTTATTGACCACAAACCTTCAACTTCGAGCCAAAGTCAGGAATTTACATTACCACAGTTTAACAATAAATATGGGAAGAGAATCGTTAAGCTACTCTGTACCTTTTATATTTTAATAAGATTCTTCCAGAAATTAAAGAATGAGAATCATTTAGCGATATAGAAATGAAATTAAAGACATATTTGGCTTCAAAACAATATTAATAGTTGAGTGAGGAAAGGTGGTTATGTGATTTTTAATTTTATGTTTTTCGAGGTATTTATCATTTTTCTTCTATTCTGTTCATTCATAAATTTATTGCATAATGTCAAACTTTATATAATTATCACATTTTATTGTTTAAGACTCACAGTCGTAATTTCACTAAATCAAATTTCAATTATGATCAGTTTAAGTGTTCAGAGTGAATAAATCCCTTATCTTTAAATAAACATACTTCCAGCAGATAAGCTGCTGCGCAGTTGTGGAAGGTCGAATGTATGAAATATGTAAGGTTATAAAGAAATGTATCTACCAATAAAAAAAAAAATAAAAAAAAAAAAAAAAATTATTAAGATTATTATTTTATTAGTATTCTTAATTATTATTAATGTTATTAAATTGATAACCATTACTTCTATTCAAATAATATACTTTAAGATCGGTACATTCGATTTTCTATACCTGTCGCATAACGCATGAGGAACAACGCACGCTAGGTAGTTCTTGGAAGGGTCCAGTTTCCGCTGTCTTAACGAGTTTCGAGGGGGAAGTAGTCCCGGAAGTAATCTCCACAAGGCCGCAGCGGCGAACCCAGTCCGAGGGTCGGGCTGCCCCGGTGGCCGACGGCCATCTTTTCCCCCGCAATGTAGAGACGTAGGCGAGGCTTATCCAGTAGAAGCGGGTGAGCTCGATGACGTAGGCGACGAACAGGTATCCCGAGGACCTACCACTCACCCAGACCAGTCACGAACGACACTGCCAGGGCTGGCAGGGTCTAATGCGACGCTGCAGCGGAAGCGTTCAAGGAGCGAACTGTGATGCCCCACATACGTGTCGTCATCTTGAGTGTTGAGATCTGGCTTTACAAGTAGTTTTACAACAACATTGTTATTCTATTGTTACTGTTGGTGTGTTACTATTGGTACTGTTTGTTTATTGTTAAACACAATTAATAAGGGAGGACCTTAATTTATCATTTTCTGTGGTGACACATACTAATATTTTTCCCAATTTCTATTAACATTATGTTTTATCGTTACAATGTTTCAAAGTTTCAAAAATCGTAGGGATAGAAGTCGAAATGTCTCCCGACCACCAACATTTGTTAATAAACCGTGTTAATCGCATCCTACGTTGCAGTAGCCTACAATGACGTTGTATATTTCTCTTATTGGGTTAATATTTTGTATCTCATTTTCATTGTTATCAAAAAAGTAAACTTAAAAAAATTCTGGTAATGATTAATGGCACTAATTAAATGTGTACATTAAATGGCCTTGCCCAAAATATAGACACAGGTTAGCTATTTCCTAATGGGGCGAGGTATGCACAGCGTCTGAGTCTTACAATTGAATAAAACGGCATTTAAATGGTGATTCGGGTTTTGTGTTTGTGTGTCCGTGATAGGTGTGTTTAGTTGTGTTTGTGTGTGTTGTGTGTGTTCGTACGCTAAATATCAATTTCGAAGTGCTAAGATTAGGCTAAAATTTAAACGGGACACCCGGTTTAAGTTAACTAACATTTCCTAACAAAATGAGCAAAATTCGTTAAGAGTTTTAGTCGAAAACAAAACATAAATTTGAAAAATCGGCTGCAAATGTGTAGGATTTAATTTAACAACAAGTATTGTTTTGTTTAAAAAAAATATTGGTTATTTGTCAGCTGGAAAATTGCATGCAGATACCAAGGTATCAAATCTTTGCACGCTCAAGGTTACCCAAATTTTGTTCCTTTAAGTAAAACATTGCAAACTTTACACGTACTTCGTATGGATTTTGTTTCCGCAGTATTGTATGTATTACAAAACATGTTCTTGAATTTTCCACAAATAATAAAGAAATCCAGAAATAAAAAATCTATCTCGACCGTTGTTTGAACCACGGTCTCCCAGATTTTGGGTATCAAGGCGCCTTCTAGACTAGGTTAACGCCAAAGTCATTATACGAGTGAGCGAGTCATGTGTTCAGTACCCGGGACCGGGAACATTTGCAATTGCAATTTGCATTTAACTTGATTGATATAAATAAGGTATATTGATGGGTTTTGATTTTTTGGTATAAGGGCGCGTCAACTGTCAGGCCATATCCGCCACTCTTGCCTAGGCTAGGGATGAAAGACCCATGCTGGATCCAGCCTTATGAAGAGGGAGGAAAGGAAATGTTACCGGGTACTCGTCTTACAACGACTTTGACGTATTCCTAGTTTATTATCATTGATTGAATATGCCTTTAAATGTATTATTTATTTGTGACGAATTTTTTTTTGATGATATGTTTATATAGCGCCTATGGAAAACGTATATATATTCAAAAATGTTTATTCGAAATGTTCCCGCGCAAATGCCGATGGGTGCCCCGTATCTTCGGGTACGTTCCGTAAGTTGTTCAATATGCTATTTGCGTGCTTGACCCATTCCGAAAGCTGTTGAATATGCTATGCTTGGCGTTCCGTAACATGGTTTGTGAGCATATTCAGCATACTCAATATGCTCGAGGTTTTAACTTGAGCATTCCCAGCATATGGGAGAATTGGCGGTATTTTAAAATAAAAAATGGCGGATCACCTAATTAAATTGTTATGTATCGTTCTTTGACGTGACAAAACCCAAAAAAACTTGCGTAATAGTTGTTTTTACCTGAGCCAGCCGCTTGAATAAACAACGGTAAGTCACTTACACTTACTTAATAACTTAAATTCCTTATATGACGGACTTAACCTAAAAATTGCGTAAAATATATTTGCAGCACCTATGGCAACGCGCATGCGCGCACTCCCCGAAACAGCCATACTCATGCTCGACGTGTTCCGAAAGTATATCGTGCTTACAGATGCTTTAACGTGCTGGAGATGCAGCACCAAAGCATATTCAACAGCTTTCGGAATGTACCCTTCGTTATAGTTTTGTGAGGTACTTTTTTTTGTTACTTTCGGACGCCGACGTAGTCGGTGCTAATAAATAAAAGAATGCTCATTCGATATGACTCATCATTTATTAATATTTTGTTTCTTGGGTGATATGATTAGGGAGTTCACTGTAGCAAAAGTTGTTTACGTCGATTAATATAAGTTAAGTCCGAACTGTTTACAGATGGCCTTGCTTTCTAGTTTCGAAAACGTCTAAAATGAATACTGTGGGACCTACAGCTAGCTACGCCTAACAACGTACCTTCTTTTCTATTTTCTATTATTATTTCATGTCCTTATAAATTTCCTCGGCTTAAACGCCACAGCAATAAATATCAATTAGAGATTTTTAACATTATAAATAAATTGTATTTAGACTCTACCAACTCAGTTATAAAACTGATTTTCAGTGGGGAACAGTAAATCAAAGCGACCAAGCCTTCCTTGTAGGCCCCGACGCAATCGACGAGTGAGCGATAACCAACCAAAAATCGGTATTTTTAATAGGAATATAGCAATCAGTGGTATGGACAGTGCGAACACCCGCGGATCAACACCAGAATCAACAAGGCCGATTCAGAACAACTCTGAATTTATTATGTGCTTCGTTGCTAGGACGGCTCCAAAGTCACCGTTTACAAACTCCTAAGACAAGAACTGATGGACTTAAGCCCAAATCAGAAGTTAAAAACATCTGACTCTGGCGGGAATCGAACCCTGGACCTGCTGCATTGGAAGCAGATACGCTAACCACAAGACCAACGAGCCACACTTTGAATGATTGCTACCACGAATTATTTTATTTTCAACATTACGTATTATATTGTATGCACAAATAATATTCTATGTTGTTCAGTACTTACGACTCCCCTAGTCTAGTGCAACAGTGCGGCAACCTCCTGACTGACTGTTTGATTTGCTCAGAAAATTTCAAATCTGCTTGCGATATTTTATAAATGAGATTCTTTCATGCTGTGGAAACTATTTTAATGAATATCTGTGAGTAATGATGGGACGAGTCGCCAAGGTTACGTCAGCGACCTTGTCATTTCAATTGATTCATTGGATATTGCTTAAATGTTGATTTGTCATTGTTTTATGAAATAATACTAGGAATACGCCAAAGCAGTTGTTAGACTAGTGACTGAGCCATGTGTTGAGTACCCGGTAAAATTACTTTCCTTCCCCCTACCTAAGGCCTCCCTAGCCAGCATATGCTAGAGTGGCGCATTATGGCCTTACAGTTGACGCGCCCATATACCAACTTAATAAAAACCCTTTTATGCTTACCATTATAATTATCGAACTTAAGCAAATGTTTCCGGGTACTCAACACATGACTCGCTCACTCGTCTAACAACGACTTTGGCGTTTTCCTAGTCTAGTTGGCTAAGGCGCCTTTATACCCGAAATGTTTAAGAACTGGGTTCAAGGGAAAGATTTTGTAATTTCTGGATTGTATTTAAAAAAATATTGAACATGTTTTGAAATGCATATAACGCAGTGTAGTCTATCATCTGTGACAATACTATGGAAAACATAGCCAGTACGAAATACGTGTAAATATCGCAAGGTTTACTCAATCTCCGAGCGGAATTGGGGGAACTTTGAGCGTGCAAGATTTGACACACCTTGGTCACTGCATTTCCACAGCCTGACAAATCATCATTATCTGTAGCACGTCCAATTCTGCGTTGGGTCGACATTGAAGACAGGCCTCTCCATCTTCTTCTGTCCTGCCAACAACTCCTCTTCTTCCACCACATTCCAGTCTCCGCCACGCTGTTCTACATCTTTTCGCACACATTCTACCATTTGTTGTCGTGGTCTGCCCCTTGGTCTCCTACCTGGAATTTCCAATTCCATCATCCTTCTCGGTAATCTCGATCTTTCCATCCTTTTGACATGTCCGAACTACTTTAATTAATCTTCTCTCTCCAATTCGCTTTATTGAATTCCTCACGCCTACTTCATCGGATATCCTCATTCCGTATTTGGTCCCATCTTGTCTTACCTACAATACTTTAATAATAAAAAATAAAAAAAACACAACCATTGTCGTTAAAATAATTCGTACACATTTGCACCCTATTTTCACATATAGTTGTTCTCAGTTTTACTCGTAATGGATGTCTGTTTAAAATTTCACCTCAATCTGTTCAGCAATTCGGCTGGTTTTCGACGTACACTCACACATTCAAACACAGAATCACAGAATAAGCGCCGTTTGAGTTGAATTGTATCCTCAGTCGCTCCGCTCCCACGTTAAGTTATCATTCATATTATAAATTGTATAATAAATTGTAAAGGTTCAGAGGTGTAGATAGACGAGGGAGCGGAGTGACTGAGGATACAATTCAACTTAAACGGCGCTTATTCTGTGATTTTGTGTGTATAATATAATTGTGTTTGTGTGAACAAACATAAATAAAATCTTCGCTAAATCAGCCGAATCCCTGAACAGATTGCGCCGAAATTTTAAAGACATCTTAGAACCGTACGAGATAACTATGAACTGCTAACAAAATCCTTAGATCCATAGCGATTTAAACCTACAAGTAATAACAAATTTAGAAATACGCCGTTGGAATTATTTTAACGACAATGTTTTTTTTTTTTTTTATATATATATTTTTTGTTATTATTTTGTCAGGTGTATCGAATCTTTTGCACTCTCAAGGTACACCCAAATTCCGCTCGGAGATTGAATTAACCTTGCAATCTTCTACACATATTTTGTACTGGCTTTGTTTTCAATAGTTTTGTCACAGTTAATTGATAGACTACACTGTGGTTTTTGCATTTCAAAACATGTTTAATAACTTTTAAAATTCAATCTAGGAATTACAAAATCTTTCCCGACCAGGGGATGGGACCCAGGTCTCCCACATTTCGGGTATAAGGGCGCCTTAGCCAACTAGACTACGAAAACGCCAAAATAGTTGTTAGAATAGTGAGCGAGTCATGTGTTGAGTACCCGGGAACATTGGCATTTTAGTTTGATAATTACATTGGTATTTAATAATAGGGTTTGTAAGGTTAGTTGGTATAAGGGAGCGTCAACTGTAAGACCATAATGCGCCACTCTAGGCTATAGGCTAGGGAGGCCTTAGGTAGGGGGAAGAAAGGGAATGTTAGGTTTCTCAACACATGGCTCACTCACTCGTCTAACACGTTTTCCTAGTATATAATAGTCTCGGTTACAGCGGTAATGTTCTTTACTCCCCTTGGCACACATTTAGTCGACTGCAAGGACATGACGGCTGCGTGCGTATTGACAATTATAATTGTTCAATTATCATTATTAGTTTTGTTAAGAGCTAGCAATCTAACTTCTAGTTGGTGCCATATTCATGGTAAAAAAAGTTTTTTTATACCCCGGGTAATTTCAGGGTTATGATGTCCTGCAAGATTCCCCATTCATTAACATTTGATGACAAGAAATAAAATGTCTATTTAAATCGTCTTATCCTATTAGCAAAAAATCGTCATCTTCCAAGGCAATGTTATAATTGAAATGAATTTAGAAATTCTGCAGAATTGCATGAAAAATTTTAAAGAAATACAATAAAATTGGACTGAGTCGATTGGAAATTTGCCATTGTTCAATTGTATTGTTTTTTTCTTAAAAATTATCTTCAAGGAAAATTCTGATTTACAAAAAGGGTAATATATATATATATATATATATATATATATATATATTATATATATATATAAATATAATATTTTTGTTTTCCCATGGTTCACTTAAGTGAATAATATTTTTAACTTCAGTGTAACGGTCATAGCTTTGTGACCTATACAGTCGCTATAAGTTCACAATATTTTAACCATACAAATAATATCCTGAATACTAAATTGCTAGTAGGTGAGCCCCATGGCTATACTTCAATACATACTTATAATTTTTTTAAATATTATATATTAAAATGTTTATTTTTTTAACAGGTGATGTTTTAGTAGCTTTAAAGAATCTTCGACACGGTATAGTGGGTGAAAGGGAATTTTTCCCTTAAAGTGAACATGTTGTAATCATGTTAACTGTCCCATGTACACAGGGCCCAAATAATCAAGTACAGATTAGATGGCTATACGCAAAGATATAATTTTATTTTTTGTACAGGGGTGTGGGAATTTCCGCGTTTAGAATTGACAAGGGGATGGAGAATCAATTTATGTATAATATATTAAAATTTAATAGGATATAAATCAGGATAAGGATTAGGAATATTTTTAATATTTGGATGAGCGTAGCGAGCGAAGCGAAGATTCCATTTCACTACACTGGGGGAAAAAAAAATTTTGGGAATGTTTTTTTTTCCTTTTTTTGTATTTTTGTCTGTTTGTTAGCACGATTTTGGCTAAACTGATACTCCAATTGCGATGAAATTTCCTGGAGACCTTTGGGAAAACTCTGAACGTCGGTTTTTATCTCCCTTTGTTTTCCCGAGAAAAACATGTTTCCCTGACATGGACGAAACAAGAATAGGGGTTAATTCAGTTGCTAAGTTTTTTTATTGTTTAATGTAAAATCCAGCAAAAAGGCTTATGTGTTATGTTATAACAGCTGCCATGGGTTAGTGTCAGAGGACAACGTACACGATTTCTACGATTGTATTAAATATTAACAATTCCACCTATGGGAGTGTTTCAAGACGAGAAATAAACCCTTGCTCAAACCTGCGTTAAGTAATGACATTATAAATTTTAAGACTTTCGTGGCCTGAATACCTATATTAAATAAGGTGTGAAACGGGTCATTTCGCCGCGTCGCGTGTTTGCACTTACTATTACGTGAGTTCGACGTTTCGGAACCACTGTGGGTTCCATCGTCGTCCTGAAATCGTCCTGAAGATCGAACCTACTGTGGTTCGGAAACGTCAAACTAACGCTCTAGTAAGGGTAAACACACGACGCGGCGAAATGACCCGTTTCACACTTTTTAATTATAAATTTAAATTTTAAAGTTTGTTTGGTCAATTCTAAGGCAACAGATATTCTTTGCAGTACTGTTCCTTCCCATTCTGATCTATGATGCAACTACATTCAGAGTTTAAATAGTTCCGTCCGTTGGTCTTTGTTGGCCCACCCTGGAATGTGGGAGACCCGGGTTTTGAAGCCTGGTCGGGATGAATTTTTGTAACTTTTGAATTGTACAGAGTGTTTCCCGACCAACCCAGTTGAGAAATAAAAGCTTTTATTCAAATTAATTTATAAAATTTATAGTGATCTTGTATATAACTTTGTTATGTTATGACTTGTTTTGAAAAACCAAAAAATAGTTTTTTAACTTCTAAACCCGGCATATTTAAAATAATTTCGTTCAGATTTTTTCAAACAGCAGAATTT
>JAMZAV010019129.1:0-10019 GCA_024449915.1 Sweltsa coloradensis
TTTTATCCTTTTTTTCTCTTCCCAGTTTAGTCAGTCATATACATTTTATTGTAGGGGAAGTTAAAGTTTTTTTATTCCACGCATGAACCAGAGAATCTTTTCAAAAGGGGCTAATGCTCTGTTATGTTTTGGGAATTTGATCTTGTCTTAAAAAACACAACAATAATATGATAAATATTATCAATCGTAAAAAAAAAGCAAACAATAAAAAACGAATGGTGCCATGTGCGAAACACGAAAGTGAAACGGGGATAAAGGGTTTTCATCTTAGCAAAAATGACGAATGGACCAAACAAAAATAAAATGTCTTAAAACAAGATCAGCCTTGACATGGATTTTAAAATTACACGTTATTGAAAAAGCCAGCAAGCAAGTAACTCTGCAGTTGGATTTTGATTGAGTATAGAAGTTCTATTTCAATGAGTTTACCCTTTAGTCATCTTTACAAAATACTCATGAATTTAAAACCGGGGTTTTTTTTTACTTTAAAATGTTTCGATTTTTATTTACATTTTAATAAGAGTATAATACTTTAGGGAAAGGTTTACCTGTGGATGTTTATATTGTCTTATTTGTTTTATTCACTGGTATCTAAACTCGAAATTTAAAATTTTTTTTTTTATGAAAAGACCTACGAAAGAGAGTGCTGTATAGAGAATTATTTTTTTTCACAAGGCAAAAAACGTTTTACGCAATTCGATGCTGCGTTGAACTTTTCTGGTTATTTAAATGATAGATATAAGAGCCTGATGACAAAGGGGCAGAAACGCCACTGTTTTGTAGGTGGTTCAAAAATCTAGCTATTTTTGGAAGACGTTGCGTGATTACTGTTACAAAATTGTGATAATATTTTAGGTTCATGCTGTGCGTTTTAGGGAAAGGGGTTTTTTTGCTTTTTGAAATTAATTTAAAAAATATAGTTATAAAGGGAATAGAAAACATTGAAGCTATATTTTCATTGGTTTTTATTTGGTTTGGGATTTTATTTATTTATTGATGATTTATTTTGATTAAATTTCCTTTGGGGTATTCGAGACGATGAGTGGTGTAGATGGGATGAGTTTTTGGGTTTGGGAGGCCAAATGAATTTTGGGGGATTTTTGTGTTTTTTTTTTGAAAAAAAATTTTCTAGTACCGATTTAAATGATATGGAATTAAACCTTTTTAATTAATAAAAAGAGACCCTCCCAGCGAAAAGCAATTTGTAAATCGTTTTGACCCCCCCCTCAAAAACAGTTTTTGAGCGAGAGTGAGCGAGCTTATCTTTAAAAAGGATTAAATAACGCACTTTTAAAAAAAATATTTTTATGACCAGTGGTTTTACAAGGGGTTTTCCCCCATGGGATTTTTTAGGGGGGTTTTTTCTTTTCCACTAAATTGAAAAAACTAACAAATCTTTATATTTCGCCGGGGGTACCCGGGACAGAATCTAGGCCCGCTTGGGAAAGGAGGTGAGCCTTAAAACCACCCCTTTCCCCTTTGGGGTGAACCCCAAAGGGGCCGCCAAACTTTTAAACTGACCCTCACGGTTTTGAAAGACCTTGAGTTGGGGAATCGCGATTCACTGTAAAAACGTATGTCAGGGTTTTGTTTTATTACTTTGGGTAAAACACATTTCGTATAGGGGTGCGTTTAGGAATTTTCTAGTTGCGGTTTTTAAAATGGTTTTACACATTGTTTCGTCGATGTTTCAAAGGGCCCATATAATTTAATTAACCCCACTGTCCCAAAAATTTTGGGGTAGTTTTGGGAATTTTTGGGTTGAAAGACATAATTTTTTTTGAAAAAAATATTACTTTTGGTGAAATTTGGGAAACCCGAAAAAACAACTGCTTTCACCTTGTGTTTTTACGCTTTTTTTTTTTTTGGGTTTAAAAAAAAAAGTTTTTTTAGGTACAAAATGCATTTAAAAGGATCTATTAAAAAAACGTTTCCCTTTTTTTGCTCAAAATTAAAAATTGCATTTTCGGGCGTTGTGGGGGGCTCAATTTTAAATATTTAAAAAAAAAAAAAAAACATTTTACCCGGGTTGGATATTCCTGGTTGTTAAGGGCCCCAACTTTAACGGTTGGGGGAATTTTTAAAAAATCAAATTTGGGAAAAAACAATTGACTAGAAATTTAAACCTAGAGCAAGTTGTGAATTCAACTTTTTTTTTTTTTTAAAAAAATAAAAAAATGTTTTCCCCTAAGGAAAATTTTGCTAGCTGTAAAGTTTCCAAAAGTTACTTTAAAAAATTTTGTCATCCGGGGAAAAATATTCCCTTTTGAACAAAAACGGGAGAAAAGGGCCCAGAAGGCACCGCCTCGGGCAAAGATTTAAATTGGGGAAAGGAAAAAACTGGTATTCCTTTGGTGCGGTTAAATTTTGGGTTAACCAATTTTTCTTTTTGCGGGATTTTGGGTTTGGGCCCTTTTTTTGTCGTTGCACACGGGTCCCCACCATTTTTTGCCTTAACAACTTCAATATGCCCGGGGAAACTACCCCACATGTATCCCTTAGTTTGACGCTCCCCGGTTCCCGGGAGTAAACCAATTTTTTCCCCAAAATTCCCACTTCTATATTTGTTTCGGATGTTTAAACAAAATACCCCGGGAAAGACTTTTTAGGGCTAGCACGCCGCGGTTTTATGAACCGGCTGGATGTTTTTGGCCTTTGGAAAATTGCGGGTGTATGGAGTACCTAAGTTGTTTGGGGGGCTCGGGGAGGGCAAAAGGGTCGGGGATTTTGGCAAATTGCCCTATTTTTTTTGGAGGTAGGGGGTATGTTTTAAAAGTAAAACTAGTTTGAAAATTTCGTGCTTAAAAGCTGCTCATGGCCACTAGAAAATTTTTTTTTGGGGGGGGGGGGTTTTAAAAACAAAAAACATACCTTTGAATTGTTCTTTTTTAAATTTTTTGGGATCCCACAAAAGTAATTTTAGCCTTTTTTTTACCTCTGTTAGTGGGCTGGCCTTTAACCAACCCCTTTTTTCATATTAAAATTTATAAGCAAATTTTTTATGATTCTTCGTGAACTTTTTTTTAAATTTTCACGTTTTAAATATTCCCCGTGGCCTTAAAAATTATGTGTTTTTATTTGAGCAATTTTACAGCAGTATAATTTGCATTATGTAAAACGTCTATCCCACGATCACAAAAAAACCCGAAAAATACGGGCCCTTTCCCTTTTCAAAATTTTAAAAACAATGAATATAAAAAAAAAAAAGGGCCAAATCCGTTTTCAGTGAAGTCTTGCCCAAATAATTTACAATTTGAAATAAGAGGTTTTGAATTGATAATGAAAATTTTGTAGGAATAAAACAAACAAAATTTTTAAACTTGCTTAAAATTTAAAAACATTCCTACAATTATTTTTTTTATTTTTATTTTAAATTTTTTCCCCGATTTTTGGGTTTGTCCCCAAAATTCCCGTTTGGGGAATTTACTAAATAAAAAAAATAAATCCGGATACTAAAAAAAACTCTGAAACGAAATTTTGGGTATTTTTAAATTTTCCCGAAAATTGGGAAATTTAAAAAAAATAAAAGGTACCCTTTTATCATTAAAAGATGTTTACTTTGACTTGAAACTTTTTTAAATTGTTTTTTTAAAACAAAAACATTTTTTAAAAAGCCAATTCCCAACTGTGGGAAATTAATTTGTCTTAACATTTTTATTTAAAGCCGTTTTGTAAAAACGCATGGAAAAAAATTAAATATTCGAAAAAGTTTTAAAATTTATATCGGTTTTAAAAATCTCCATGGGGGAAAGTTAAAATGTGCCGGTACTCAGTGTAAAATCTAACTACCAGAAAATTCAATTGCTATTTTATTTGCCCATTTGCATTTTGGTGCTAAATGAAGTGGTTATTGTTTGCGGTACGCTTTGAAAATTCGTGTTTTTTTTCCCAAAATTTCCCCTCATGATTTCGTTTCCCTTAATTTTTTTTTTCATATTTTTGAAAAATAATCGAGATTTAAAGGAGTTTTTGGAGTCAAACGAGCCCCAAAACATTCAAGTTTCGGGGACATTAACTTTGCAAAAACAAAATTTAAAAACATTTCGAACGAGCAATGTGCCCTTAACCTTTTTTCAAATTCTTCTTTCAATTCAACCCTTTTTAAAATTTTTAATTCAGTAAACCCGGGTTTAATACTGTTAAAAACCAAATTTTATTGCTAAATTTTTTACTAAATTCTTTAAAATTATTTAAAATGCGGGTTTGGGGGCCCACAGGGTTTTGGGTTGGTCCCCTTTATTTTTCTGTCCCCCACTGAAAAACAGGGTTTTTTTATGGTTGGGGGTTTTAAGGTTTTTAAATACAATTTTATTTTATTTTTGGGATTTTTTATTTTTATTTATTTATTTATTTATTTTTTTATTTATTTATTTTTTTTTTTTTACCTTTTTTAAAATAAAAATTCCCAAAGAACAAAGAATTCGCATTCTTTTTTTAAATGTGGGATTGGGGTTTTTTTATTTTCGATTTTATCATTATTAATGTTTTTTTACATTTTAATTAAAAATTATAACCCCGGAATGAAAAAATAGTTTTTTTCCAAAATCCTTACCCTTAGAGTAAAATTTAAACAATTTGAGGTGCGCTTTACACCGGGCCTAGTTTTTTTCAAAACCATAAAAATATGTTTAAAAAATTTACGATGAGATTTTTTTGACGAGACAATAAAAAAAATGATTTTAAATTTTTTCGGCCCTTCATATACAACACAATTTTTTGCTAAAGGGGCAAATTTTTTAAAATTAAAAACCCCTCAAAAAATTTTTTCAGTTGCCCACGTTTTTGCAAATATACGATTTTAATTTTTATTTTCATACAAAAAAAGTAAAAAGCATGAAAAGGGAAAATATTTTATTTTACAGGTACATGCAGCCCCAAAAAAGTAAAAACACAGAAAAACCCAAAAATTCACTCGCGCCCCACAAACGTCCCGCCCCACAAGTTTAGTTTTTCCCAGGGCGGGGAATGAAAGCCGTAGCTTCCACACGACATTAATTTTCTATTTACCCTTTTTTGCCCTAATTTCATTTGATTTTTAGATTAATTTTATTCCCCATTTTTTTAAAAGTTTTTATTGAATATTTTTTCAAAAAATCGGTTTTTCTTTTTTTCAAAGGGGTAAAATTTTAAATTTCAAAAATTTTCTTAAAATTTGGAAAACGCCTTTTAATCCCGCCCCCGTTGTTGGAAAGAGCGTAATTTGGGGCATTTAGCTGCCATGTGTTTTTGGGGGATTTTTTTTTTCTGTTGGGAAAAAATATTACTAAGTTGAAAATTTTTTTAAAAAATTATTTAAAATAAAAAAAAAAAAACTTTAAATTTTTAAATTTTTTTAAATTTAAACGAATTTTAAAAAAAAAAAAAATTGTAAAATTTTTATTTTCATTAAAAAAAAAATTATTCGATTGACCCCCCCTTTCACACGAATATATTAATTCATAAAAATTTAAAGGTTTTTTTTGGGAAAAAAAAATTAAAAACGGTAGGGGCCCTGTAGGGTGCAGCGGGCCCAAAACGGCAAGTTTGAAAAGTTGGGCCCCCACCGGCGGTAGAACAAGAGATATTTTTCTTTTTTTGAAAAATTACTTTAAAAATACATAAGATAAAACCCTACCCCCGGGGAAAATCCATCTTTTTTAATGGTTTTGGCCCCTTTTAGGCGTTTGCCCACGCTTCCGCACGGCGCTTTTACTCTTTTGATATTATTTCCAAAACCCAAATAGGGGGTTTTCATTAAAAAATTTGTCCTTGTTTTTGAAAAAGAATAGCCTTTTCAGTGAAATTTTCCCCCATTTTCCCCTTAAAAAAAAATTTTTTAAAGTGGGATTTTTTAAATTTGGGCCCAAAACGCAAAAAAGTGACTTTTTTTAATTTTACTTTGGGTATTCCCAATTTTCACTTAACGAGAAGAGTTTTAAACAATTTTTTGGTTTATTTAGTCCTTTAAAAAAAGCTGTCAAAGGGGGTTTTTAATACACAAAGCCAGATAGTTACACAAAATTTACCGAGATTGGCATGACATAAAGTTTGTTTTGGGCCGGCGGCCCTTTTTACTTCCGCTGGGCCCTTCCGTTTCCGGCCCCCTTCCCTCTTTTTATCATTATTTCCAAAAACAACTCGGGACATTAATAAACTTTAGTACCATTTGGGTTTTAAAAAAAATAGCATTTTTTAGGTATACCCAAAATTTACCCCTTCATAAATATTGGGAGGGTTTTTTTTTAATTTTCCTAAAAACGCAAAAATGTGGCTTTTACATTTTTTCTTGGATTTCAAAGTCACTTAACAAAGAGTTGGAAAAAAATGTTGGGTTTTTATCAGTCTTTAAAAAAAAGCTGTCCAAAAAGTGTTATAAATATACAAGCACAGTATTTTCCAAAATCATGAGATTTTGCATGACCCTTTCCCTTTTTTTCGGGGCCCCCCGGTCTTAAATTTTTTCCGCTGTCGCGCATTTTTTCCCTGTGGGTTTCCCCGGGGGCCCCAAAAAGAAAACATATAAAAGAAAAATTGGCAAAACAAATTTTAAATTCAAATTAAAAATTAAGAATTTTTTTAAACAAAATTTTTAAAAAATTTTTAACACCCTCACGTTTAAAAATTAAAATTGGGTGTAGCACCCCTAAGGGGAGTTAAAGTGTGTATGTTTCCCTTGTGTGGCTTTCTTGGAATGTAATATAAAAAATACCAAAAACATTTGTTTTTTTTTCCCAAAAAAAAAGAAATGGAAAAAATTAAAATTAAAATATGAAGGGGGTTTTTTTTTAATACTGTTTTAGGCTTTAAAACCTTTTTGTTTTATTAAAAAGTAAGTTTTTTTTCCCATTTTCTGAAATTGCAAAGGGGCGTCTTCCTTTTGCTAAAATTTTTACGCATAGGTTATTTTTAGAAATTTTTTAACCTTTTTTTGGGTTTTGGTGGATTCTAAAAAGGTAATATAGATTTTTTGAATTTCGTCCCCTCATGTTTACCCCTTGGGTTTTTTGTTTAAAAAAATTTTTTGTTCCAGCTTTTTACTTACATTAAAAAAAACAAAAATTACGTTATAGGTTTTTCGTTTTTCCAAACTTTTTCAGTATTAAATTTGCCCTGCTTTGGTTTTCATTCAGGGTTTTTTTTACATTTCCCAAATTTTCCCTCACAAACCCCCAAGCGTGTTTTTTTGCCCCAAAAAAACCCCAAAACTAAATAACTAACCCAAAGCTAGTGATACAAAGGGTCGTTTGCTTGGCACTTGTCTGTTTCCCCCGCTTTTCCTAAAATAAATTTTTGTGTGTTTATTTTTGGGCGTAAAAGCCCCTATTATAAAACGTTGTATGTTTTTTCCAACCGTGTCCCAATGAAAAACCAAAAACGGATTTGCAACCAAAGGCCCCTTAAAACCCTTTTAAAAACCATACCAAAAAATTGAAATTTGGGCCCCCCTTAGCATTGGGGTTGAAAAAGCATTATCATCCGTAGGGGTTTCCCTTAGGGGTTCAATTTTTTTATCCGTAGTTTTTGTTGAGCAAATTTAAATGTGTGAGAAAATTTCCCCTTCCAGCTTTTGAAAATTACAATACAGTAAAATCTTTTAACCCAAAACATTTTTCAAAATATATTTTTTAAGGGACACAAAAAATGCCCATTTTCCCTAGCCTTGCTGTTTTAATTTTCAATTAAAGTTTTATTATTTGGTGGTAACATATTAAAAAAAAGGGGAAAGTCGTTTTAAAACCCCGACCGGTTCGAGCTGGGTTTTTTTTAAAAAAATGCATAAGACTTCCATTTTCGTTTTTAATTTAAATCGTACCACACCTTAGTTTTTTAACCCTTTCAAAAAAGATTGGCAGCACATTCAGCTATATTCCCAGTATAGTTATTTTTTGGGAATCCTCCATCACCAAACATTTGGGGTTTTTTACTGGGCCAAAAACCCCCTATTTTATTTTGCATGCCACCCAAACGCCCTTTTTATTTTAAAGGAGAGAGCAGCTGGGTTAACCCCCATAAATTTTTAGTTCATTTTCTGTTTATGGCCCAAGATCCATGGCCCCTAAAATGAGTTTGGTCGATTTTCCAAGGGAACCGAGGTTTTAGAAGTGCAAATGTATATTTAAGAAAAAGTTTTAGAAGACTGATGATGATGTTGAAGTGTTAAAAGCTCCCCCCTTTATGATGGAATCTTGAAAATGTACTATATAAAAACGGTGAATAACGATCATTTTTCAAATAGGCCCCTTATTTTGTTTTAAAGTTTGGGCTCCTCATCAAAATTTTTTTTTTTGTAATTTTTTCGTGGTTCGGCCCTGGGGTTTTCATATTGGGGAAGGTTTTTAAAATTATTTTTTTCGATATTTATTTTTCTGATTTAAAGTTTGGGTTTCTGCCAATTTGGAAAATTTTAATTCACCACAGTTTTTTAAAAAATAGCACGAAAGACTGGGGTCATGGTTTTGGGTTTTTTCCGTTTAATGGTTTCTTTTTAAATTTTAATAGAAATTTAAACCTGAGGTACGAACAAATATCTTCAAGTAAATAACTTTGGGAGGGTTTGCAACTTTTCGTCTCAAACCGGGGTTTTGTTGGAATTTTCGATCATGTTATAAAAAATAAAATGGGATTGGGGAAACATGGGAATACGTTTTCCAAATTTTATACCCTAAATATAATATTTCGTGATTTTTCTTTTTATAACAAACACCCAAATAATCTCAAAAACACGGGAAAAAACAAACAAAAACGTTGTGTCTGCTACAGTTTCTTTTTTTCCAAAGGATGGTTTTTTAAAATTCCCAAATTTTTTTTGAGTGTTGGCCACACCCATTCCCGTTTTAAAAAATTTCCCCAAAGAAGCCGCACTTTTTTTTTTAAAAAAAAAATATTAATTTTTTGATTAAAGACTGCAAAGCAAGCTTTTTTTTCCTGCATTTGCTGTCGATTGACAAAAACTGAACCCAAAAATTTAATTGGGTAAAAATTTGACCTAATAGCAAATTTAAAAAACTTACCTCTAAAAAACAAAGACTTTGTTGGTACCTACATGGCCGAAGGTAAAAGTTTAGCGGTTTTGGGGCTTTTCAACCCCAAGGGTTGGGTTTGGGGTGGGCAGCGGAATAAAAAAGACCCCCCGCGGCCCCCAAAAAAACGCGGGTTTTGCACAATCTCACCGACTTCCCTAAACTATCTGTGCATTGTAGTAAATTTTATAACCCCATGGGACGCAAGTTTTTAAGACTGATAAACCCAAAAATATGTTTTTTAAATCTTTTTCGTAAATTTGGGAAATTTAATATTTCCCAAGGGAAAAATTGTAAAAGTTAAAATTTTTGCGTTGTAGGCCCAATTTAAATACCCCAAATAAAAATTTGAAGGGGGAATGTGGGTATTCCCTGGAAAGGATATTTTCTTTTTTAAACCCAAAATACCTAAAATTTAAAAAATGTATCTTTTTTGGTTTTGGGAAAAAAATTATCAAAAGAGTGAAACGCCGTGCGGAAGCGTCGCGACGCCCTAAGCGCCCAAAAAAGGCATGTACAAAAAAGAAGGATTTTTTTCGGTTTCGGGTTATCGTATGTTTTTTGAATTTAAACTTTCTAAAAAATATAAATTTTCATCTTTTTCTAACCCCGGTAGGGGACCCATCGAAAAAAAGGGTCTCCGGGCCGCCTGGGCCCGTCGGGGATAGGTTTTTTAAAAACGAAGAATTTTTTTAAAATAGAAAAACCCCCTAAAATTTTCGATTTTTTATGAGAAATTTAATTTTTTGATTGCGCTTTAAATTTCCCCCCGAAAATTTTAAAATTCATAAAAAAGGGTTTTTTGTGAAAAAATCATTTCAATGGACAAAGCGTGTAGGATTTTAAAACGAAAAAAATTTTTTTAAAATCCCAAAAAAATCTAAAATTGCAAAAAATTTTTTTTATTGGGAAAAATTTTTTTCGAATTTGGGCTCAATAAAATTTTTCGTGGGAGTTCTTTTTAAGTTCCCGAAAAAAAAAAAAAAAATTTCCGGGAAAGGGTTTTAAAAAACCCCCTTG
>JAMZAV010019135.1:0-23175 GCA_024449915.1 Sweltsa coloradensis
AAACCAGCCAAAGCAGGGGGGAGGGCAGGGGTTCCCCCACCGGGGTCGTTCCTCTGTGTCATCATCCGTCCGTGTTGCTTTGTCGTCGCCGTCGGGGAGGTAGTCAAAGGGAAGGGGTTCCCTGACAACGACCCAGAGCTCGCCATAAGATTAAGGGTGTAAAACTCCCATATTCACGGGCCAAACCGCGAGAAGGTGTCAAATTGGAATTTGAAGGCCCCCCCATCATCCCCATCATCGCCTCAAACACCCCACGTCAACCGCCTCCTCTTTTAACATTGCCTTTTATAGCTAATCTTTTTTATCATTCACCCTCCGCCAGCACCGTCCAAGCCACCCGCACGTCCAGACGCCCTACCATTCGGCATCCATCCGTCAACCACCATACCACGCGCCATTCCACCACTCGCTGACCAACCACCACACCCAGTCCGCAAACACTCTACCACCAGACACCATACCACTTGCCATCCGACCGACCACCACACCCACAGACACCTTAGCACTCACCGTCCGGACACTAGACAACAGACTAGCCAAAACCACCCACGCATCACTACCACTAGTCATCCTAGCGACCACCTATTAGCTACCATCCCCGACACTCAGCCTCCTTCAGCCAGACGACCGCCTCCACCCTCTCACCCTCCCCCAAGCCAAGCAGCCTCCTAACCACCGCTTGCCTAACGTACAACTAGCCGTCCCCCCTACTGGACTACGTTCATATAGGATTCCCCGCCATTCAGCCTCCTCCCTTCTAAACCCAACAACATCTCAGCCGCCTAACCAACCCGTCCCTACTCCCTGCATACGTAAACGCTGACTTCCTTGCTCTCAGGTTTGATTGGATATTGCTTTTACGTCTCATATTTATGCAACTTGGCTAATCGAGACGAAGGGAGGGACGTAAGGGATGACGCGGGGGGACAAGGGTTGGACAGGCCTGTGCTGGTCAGAACCAGCCACAAGCGTATGGCGAGGGCATAGGTTCGACCACGTCGTGGTCGTCTCCGTCTGTGTCATCATCCGTCCTTGTTGTCATTGTCGTCGACGTCGGGGATGTAGTCAAAGGGAAGGGGAAAGTCCCGACGACGACCAGTGCTCGCCATTACTTTCAGGGAGAAAAACTCCCCTAATCACGGGCTAAACCCACGAGAAGGTTGCGAGTTGGAATTAAATGCTCTGCTATATATGATACACTAACTTTTGCTGCGTTGTGAGAGTTTGTGGGAGAAATTTATGAAATGTTTTTATTTTCAATTAAAAAAATAACAGTGCTAAAAAACATCGAAGCAGTGTTCACTTGGGCTGCACCTCTAGGTCACCCTCTCTTATGTGGTAGAATGATGCTCACAGGTACCGAGCTGGAGGAGGGTAAACGTGTAAACGTATTTTGTAAGATTGCTTCTGGTCCATTGAAAATATTGGGCAGCCCTACCCCAGTATTGGTCTTTCCTGCTCACATCCCCCAATCTAGAGTGGTGCATTAACTGAATTGCGCTTTTGCAGAACATTCCATGCGTCATTACAAACATTAGACCCAGTATTAGCAACTCACACACAACTAGATGCCACAGAATTTCTAGGCCAGCTTCTTGAGCACTGCCGCAGCGAGTTTTCGAAACGGACGTGCAATGGGGAGCCCTCTAACCCCATACAAGATAACATGGACATAACTTCAACAAGAGAAGACATGCTGCAAGTGAGTGGTAACTAACAACGTTAAGTAGAATTCAAATGACCACAAAAACAATACTAGCAACAATTTTGAAAATTCACAGCGCCCTTTGTATAATGCATGCAAAGCATTATGGGGGTAAAATAGTTTAAATTTTAACATGCTAAATGCCATACTTCTATATTCAGTGTGTTGCGGACTGCGTCTTCCAAACAGTACGTCACTTACAAACACGAGCGTTTGGCATTTAGTGTGTAAACTCCATTCTCCCATAATGCTTTGTAACGGAGCGTGTATGCACCGCTAATTATGCAAATAGTACATTATTTTATCTTCATCCATGATTTCAAACTGTTTGTAGGCCACCGCAGCGGCTAGTCAACTTTAGTTTTGTTTAGCAGAAGACTTTGAAATGAGAGCTAGGCTGCCGTTTTTTACAAATTATTGTATTTGGGGGATAGTTCCTACACGGTGAGTTTGTATGTCTACACTAGGGTCAGGTGTCTGTGAACGAACGAACGAGTTTGTGAGTGTTAACCTGTTTGGGTCGAATTATTTTGTTAATGTAAAGAAAGTGGTTGAACAGTTTGCTATTGAAAATATATTAAAATACTTTCACAAGTAGGCAACATAGAATTTTTTAAATAAAATCAAAATATTTTGCAAAACAAACATATTGGAAACAAAGTTTTTATTTTTTAGAAAAATTTCAGTTAATTTTTTCCAATTTATTTTTATTTTTATTATTTTACATTTTATTATTATTTTTATATTTATTAGTTTCAGGGAGTGAAACTCCCCTATTCACGGGCCAAACCGCGAGAAGGTGTCGAGTTGGAATTTGAAGGCCCAGATTTCCTTGGGTTTGTCCCCTAAATCGAAATTAATGCAGTGGCAATAGCCAACAATATTCTACGGTTTATTAATAAATGTAGGCTAGATAAAAATAAGATTGTAGGTCAAGGGTATGATGGCAGTTCCACAATTTCTGGTTAGGACGGAGGTGTTCAAAAACGTGTATGTGATGGCACATTTTCTAAGGCACAGTTTTTACACTGTGCATCACATAAATTAAACTAGTTGATAGTGCGATAGTGCGAATGTATGTGTATTGGTCACACACAAATTGTTTTTTGATTGGATATTGCTTTACGTCTCATATTTATGCAAATTGTCTAATCGAGACGAAGGGAGGGACATAAGGGATGACGCGGGGGGACAAGGGGTGGACAGGCCTGTGCTGGTCAGAACCAGCCACAAGCGTATGGGGAGGGCAGGGGTTCCCCCACATCGTGGTCGTCTCCGACTGTGTCATCATCCGTCCGTGTTGTCTTTGTCGTCGCCGTCGGGGAGGTAGTCAAAGGGAAGGGGAAAATTCCCCGACGACGACCCAGAGCTCGCTATTAGTTTCAGGGAGTGAAATTCCCCTAATCACGGGCCAAACCACGAGAAGGTTGCAAGTTGGATTTGCATGGATTGTTTTGTTATAATACATTTAATAGCGTATTTTGCCCAGCTCTGGCTGTGCGTGATATTTCAATGTCTGCAGATGAAGTCAGAATAACAAAAAATAAAAAGTTTTTTCATGTGTTTACAAAATGACAACAAATCGTCTTTCTGACATAGAAAAGTGAACAGTTTGTTTTATGAAGGGAGTGATATTGACGAAGAAAATGGGGAAATGGAATACTTCATCTTCTGATGAGTGTAGTGCATTTATAACACTTTTGTAGTAAAACTATCAATATATTGCTAGTAATTGACTGTAAATATGTTTTTCTTTATGTTTTGATAACAGTTGTTAACATAAAACCACATTCTATAAAAAGAGCTTATTGGCCCGGAACAATATAAAACGTAACTTAAAAACTTATGACCGAGGCCACTACTTACTTAAAAACGAATTTTCGGGTGAAACTTCCTCACCCATCATCAGGTTGATACCGACTGGTTACCCAGAGAAACTTGTGAGACGCATTTTGAATAAGAACCCTTTGGAGAATAAGGAGAAGAGGGTCAAACCTAAACCTCTGAAAACCATAGTGGTTGAGTATGTTCCGGGATTCTCCGAAAAATTCAGGCGTATCACAGCTAAATTCAACATCCGTACGGTGTTCCAGTCTTCCTATACCCTACGTTCTCAGTTGACTAAAGTAAAGCCGGAGGATAACAGTCAGAGTTCAAGACATGTTATATACCAAATACCTTGCCAATGTAGTAGGGTGTATGTGGGGGAAACGGGGAGACCAGTGAATGTACGCATAGGAGAACATCAACGTAATATTAAGAAACATAGTGATAGTACGTCGTCATTATTGGTTCAACATGCCCGAGAGACTATGCATGAATATAAATGGGAGGAGGTGAAATGCATCATGCGTGAGGAAGATATGTGGAAAAGGAAGATTAAAGAGGCAGCAGTGATGCGAGTGTGAGTGATCCGATAAGTCAACCAAGTTTTGAACTGAGCGCCATGTGGATTCGACCTTCGAGAAAGACGTCGAGAGGTCGATTGCAGCAGTCGACTCATGACGGAATAAGGGAGCAGTCCAAGGAGGGAACCAGTCGGTATCAACCTGATGATGGGTGAGGAAAGTTTCACCCAAAATCGTTTTTAAGTAAGTAGTGGCTCGGTCATAAGTTTTTAAAGTACGTTTATATTGTCCGGCCAATAAGCTCTTTTATAGAATACTAACATTTTAAACATGAAGCAAGGAGCTCGTACTGGTTCCCTGGGAAACTTTCTATTAATTTTACTCAGTTTATCGGAGTAGTGACAAACAAAGCAATATTCTATGCAAATCTCTGGAGAAGTGTTTTACGAATCTTGCCAAACATGAAAATCATTTAACATTTCTTTTAAAGTGTCGTGACGCGAATATCATTCCGAAGAGTTTTAGACTCAAGCTATCGGTGAGTCAATCAGTGAGATCACATAACATTGTAAACAAAGCATCGAGAAGCCTGGTGCGGGAACAAATTGCCTATCAGAGGTCAAGGCTATACTACACTCGAAGTGACATACAGCATATCGGTGGTGATTTAATAGTCATGTTGGGGGTGGACATGTATAACAAGTTCATTGACGCTATGAGAAGAATTTATAATAAAGTGTTTTACGTGTATAAAATACGACAACAACGGAAATTTTTTGCATTGTGTGCAGAGAAGAAACAGGCTGTCAGGGAGGCTACACGGACGTCAACAAGGAGCGTAAGCACAGTTGTGAATTTATCTCAGAAGGTATTGTCCACTACAGAAATACAGCTGCTAGAGAGGGGGCTTAACTTTGCTAAAACTCCACAATATATTGACAAGCTAGACATTGTAGCAGCTACAGAAATGGCGACTGCATCGTTACCTTGCGAGTCTAGAGATGAGTTTCGGGTGAGCATCAAACAGTTTTTAGATAAGCCAATCAAAATGGCTCGGAAGAATCTTACTAGGGAGGAAGGAGAATGCTTAAAGAAACTTAGACAAGATGATTCAATCGTGATCATACCAGCGGACAAAGGAAAGGCAGTTGTAGTACTAGGCAAGGTGGAATATAGGGAGAAAATCATGTCAATCATAAACACACCGCAATATACAAAACTTAAGAGTGACCCCACTAAGACTATTGAAGGTAGAGTATACCGGGGTATTAAATCGTGTGAAATGTATTTAACTGCTAGTTTCCGTACTGCTATTACGCCCCATCATAGTAAATCACCTCACATGTATGTATGTATGTGCAAGGTGCACAAACCTACCAAAGAACTGAGACCGGTTATCAGTTCTTGTAATTCGCCGTGCGAGAAGTTATCCAAATTTGTGCTAGGTATTCTTCAGCCTCTGAGTGGTCATGCACAGTCGTCTGTCAAGGATTCGAGAGATTTCATAGAAAAGATAAAAGAGGTGGGTGTGGACTCTTTGGACAAGTTAGCAAGCTTTGATGTGGTGAATTTGTTTCCGAGTATTCCACGTGGAGAAACGATAGTTGTTGTTAAAAACCTACTCTTGGCAGATAAAACGTTAGGTAACCGTACGAATCTACCAGTAGACAAGATCATAGAACTTCTGGAGTTATGTGTGAATAACAGCTATTTTAGGTTTGAAAACTCATTCTATCATCAAGAAGATGGTCTAGCTATGGGGTCCTCTCTTTCCCCGGTGTTAGCTAATATCTACATGGAACATTTCGAATCCAGTGCACTCAGGTCATGTCCTCTTAAGCCCAAGATATGGCTGAGGTATGTAGACGATATCTATGTAGTATGGCCTCACTCGGACGAGGAGCTTGAGAAGTTTCACTCGTCTTTAAACTTACAATCCCCATACATAAAGTTCACTTTAGAAGTAGAAGTTGATCACTCACTCGCGTTTTTGGATGTGTTAGTAAAGAAACAGGAGAACACGGGCGTGGTTGGTACTTCGGTGTACAGGAAGCCAACTCACACATCACAGTACCTACATTTTGAATCGAATCACCCCTTGCATGTAAAAATGGGTGTGGTCAAGACTTTGGTGACACGGGCATATACGCATTGTTCCGATGCAAAATCTTTGGAAGAGGAGAAGAATTATCTGTTGGATGCCTTTGTGTACAACAAGTACCCAGAGAAACTTGTGAGACGCATTTTGAATAAGAACCCTTTGGAGAATAAGGAGAAGAGGGTCAAACCTAAACCTCTGAAAACCATAGTGGTTGAGTATGTTCCGGGATTCTCCGAAAAATTCAGGCGTATCACAGCTAAATTCAACATCCGTACGGTGTTCCAGTCTTCATATACCCTACGTTCTCAGTTGACTAAAGTAAAGCCGGAGGATAACAGTCAGAGTTCAAGACATGTTATATACCAGCTCCAGGGGGAGACCAGTGAATGTACGCATAGGAGAACATCAACGTAATATTAAGAAACATAGTGATAGTACGTCGTCATTATTGGTTCAACATGCCCGAGAGACTATGCATGAATATAAGTGGGAGGAGGTGAAATGCATCATGCGTGAGGAAGATATGTGGAAAAGGAAGATTAAAGAGGCAGCAGTGATGCGATGTGTGAGTGATCCGATAAGTCAACCAAGTTTTGAACTGAGCGCCATGTGGATTTCGACCTTCGAGAAAGACGTCGAGAGGTCGATTGCAGCAGCTCGACTCATGACGGAGATAAGGGAGCAGTCCAAGGAGGGAACCAGTCGGTATCAACCTGATGATGGGTGAGGAAGTTTCACCCGAAAATTCGTTTTTAAGTAAGTAGTGGCCTCGGTCATAAGTTTTTAAGTTACGTTTTATAAAACCACATAAAACATAACAATATGAAGATGAGTTATTATAGTATCTGTGTGCGGTAATTGTGGTAATCAGGGCCGACGGCACATTACGCATGTCTTCTTTATTTTATCATAGCAAAGCGAAGACGACGTGAAAAACTAGGGCGCTTCAACCGGTGAGGTCATATTGCGCCGCCTGTGAATGAAAGTAAATGAGAAGAGTTAATGCAGGTATGTTTGATGATTAGATTGTTTTCTAAGTGTATAAATAACGAAATAAAATGATGATGATGAAAGTAATAGCAAAATAAAAGTTATGTATGTGAATGAAAATAAAGAAAAGAAAGAAATGTGTATGATGTGAATTAAATTTTGTTAAATAGATTACTATGGATGAGAAATTTAGAAAGTTTGTCGCCGTTATCATATGATAGAAGTTCTTCATATGATTGGGAGAGATCAAATTGCATGCGCAAGGCATTATATTTGGTACATTCTGCTAGCATATGATGTACGGTTAAAGGTACATCACATGTGTCACATATGGGAATAACCTTTTCTATGGTTAAGAGATATCCGTGAGTTAGGCGTGTGTGGCCTACACGAAGTCTAGACAATACCACCTCTTCTCTACGTGAGAGTCGAGATGTAGTTGGACGAATTTTATTAGTCAATGTGGGCATCACACTACGCAATTTGTTACTTTGCAACACATCCCAAGATGCTTGTCGCAATCCAATAATCTTGGCTTGAATCCACTCTTGACATCTGGAAAGGGAACTAGAATGAAATCAACGTCGCGATGCTGGGAAGCTTCCTTAGCAGCGCGATCAGCGTGTTCATTCCCCTCTATGCCCACGTGTCCAAGTATCCAGCAAAACTCTATTATACATCCCTTAGAGGTTAGTTTTTCTAAATAGAATTGGATTTCTTGTACAAAATGATGACTAGAATACATGTGTTTTATAGCTTGAAGTGAACTTAAGCTATCTGAACACAAAAGGTTTTCTCCACAACGACAACGTAGAATGTATTTAAGAGCTTCACGGATGGCGAATAACTCTGCAGTGAAAACTGAACACACATCACTTAGCCTGAAACGTTCAGTTAATGTGGAGCAATAAAAGGCACTTCCAACCTTGTTGTCAATTTTGGAGCCATCTGTGAATACCAAAGTAAACCTTTGATGTTCATGGCAAATCTTTCTAAAGTTAATTTTGAATACAGCACCGCAAGTAGAGTTTTTATCGAAACGACAAAGGTCGATTGATTGGATATTGCTTTACGTCTCATATTTATGCAACTTGGCTAAACGAGACGAAGGGAGGGACGTAAGGGATGACGCGGGAGGACAAGGGTTGGACAAGCCTGTGCTGGTTAGAACCAGCCACAAGCATATGGGGAGGGCAGGGGTTCCCCCACGTCGTGGTCGTCTCTGTCTGTGTCATCATTTTTCCGTGCTGTCTTTGTCGTCGCCGTCGGGGAGGTAGTCAAAGGGAAGGGGTTCCCCGACGACGACCCAGAGCTCGCCATTAGTTTCAGGGAGTGAAACTCCCCTATTCACGGGCCAAACCGCGAGAAGGTGTCGAGTTGGAATTTATAGAATGATCGGCTCTGGTGTAGACCAGGGCGGGTTATTGCTAAAAACAAAGTAAAAACTGTTGGCAGATTAAAATCTATAAGATTAAACAAAAGTTTACATCTTAACCCCGTTGGAAAGGTTGCCATCGGTTTGTTATCAAAGTGTCTGACATATTTCACATTAAAAACATCATGATTTGATGGATGGTTAGGCATAGATTTAATTTGCATTACGTACGTACCCATCAAGACGTTTCTCCGTTCTGCCAAGGAGGACACACCTGACTTGGCATACAAGCTGACTACCGGGATTGGATTGGATATTGCTTAACGTCTCATATTTATGCAACTTGGCTAATCGAGACCAAGGGAGGGACGTAAGGGATGACGCGGGGGGACAAGGGGTGGACAGGCCTGTGCTGGTCAAAACCAGCCACTAGCGTATGGGGAGGGCAAAGGTTCCCCCACGTCGTGGTCGTCTCCGTCTGTGTCATCATCCGTCCGTGTTGTCATCGTCGTCGCCGTCTGGCTGAGTGGGAAGACTTAATCCAAAAATTATTTATTTAATTTAAGAAAAATGTAGAAGGCTAATCTTAAGATTATTTAAATACAGGGTGCGTCCATTGTTAGGTTAATATGCGCCACTCTAGCCCAGGGTTTTTTGAATTGGATATTGCTTTACGTCTCATATTTATGCAACTTGGCTTATCGAGACGAAGGGAGGGACGTAAAGGATGACGCGTGGGAACAAGGGGTGGACAAAGCCTGTGCTGATCAGAACCAGCCACAAGAGTACGGGGAGGGCAGGGGTTCCCCCACGTCGTGGTCGTCTCCGTCTGTGTCATCATCCGTCCGTGTTGTCATTGTCGTCGCCGTCGGGGAGGTAGTCAAAGGGAAGGGGAAAGTTCCCCGACGACGACCCAGGACTTGAGGAGGAGACCAGCTTCCGTTAGGGGGGTAAAGGGGGACCTCTCACGTCGTGGTCGTCATCGTCTTCGAAATCGTTCGCGTTGTCATAGTTGTTGTCATGGAGGTCGTCAAGAGATGGGGAAGTGAGCTTCTAGTTGTGCAATGTAACTTAGGAGCAGGAGGTCTAGCCCTAGTTTCTACCACCTACTAGGCCTGGATCTAGAATGCAAAGATTTATGATATTGACGGTTTTTCTGCTCACCTGGATCTGAATCACCCTCAAACATTCCATTTTCATAAGAACCTGATTCACCTTGTGTCTCGTCGTCGACGGTGTCTTCGAAAATGGGTCTTGCAGCAACAAGTTCATCACATTCAGGATTTGGGCACTTGGGTAAACCATCAGCGTTGTGCATCTGATTGAAGTATTTACTGAGACAGCACATGTGGTTAAAAGTCTCACAGTGGCTACAACGATAACCTTGAAATACGATTCTTTGAAACTTCACAATTGTTAAAGTCGTCTTTATAGAAACCTTTCATCAATGGTCTCAGTTCTATGATAAGAGGGACTACTGAGACTAAACTTGCCAAGAACCACATCAAGCCACTTGTCATCGACCAAATTTCTGTATTGTTGATTCAATAGCAGACTTGCATGTTTGGAACATTCACATTCATGAATGCAAAAAATCACACTTTACCGTTTGCCGATTGCACAACTTCATCAATGATTCTCTTAAAAACTTAAGTTCATTCTCAGTGAACTTTTTAAGAGTTAGGTTTATGGAAGTTGTAACCGTATTTTAACCAATATGTTATTCGCTTAACCTAAAATTTACAAGTCTTTACACGAATTTCATGATTAAAACGTGCAGTTTTTTGGACGCTGTCGTTCACCATAACTTTTAATTCTCGAAGATAACGCATACTCTGTTCGGCGGTAGTATTAGTATAGTATTAGTAGTTTTAGGGCGCTTCAACGGCAAAGATTATTCGCGCCTCCAAGATATTTAGTTAACTATGTATGAATGTAAAATACGGTTAATAAGGTTAAATGTGTTTTTCATATCATTGTCATGAAAAGAATTGCCAAAGTCGATATCGACATCGTTCAGTGAATTACGAGCTTGTTGGTTCTTTTCAAGAGCGACTTGAAACACAAACATTCCACATGAGTGACTAGGTAACTTTAACTGCTTGGGTCAAATTGCGCCGCCTGTAATATTAGTTAATGCTGTGCTTGATTATTTTATTTATTTTAATTCAAATAAGAAGAAAAATGTGTTAGATATGATAGTACTTGACAAAAAATATTAGAATAAAAAAATAATTGTAAAACTTTCGTTCTACCGGATGTGTCTCGAACGAAATACCGTTGCATAAACTGAGCTACCGGATTTAAATTGGATATTGCTTTACGTCTCATATTTATGCAACTTGGCTAATCGAGACGAAGGGAGGGACAACACGGACGGATGATGACACAAACGGAGACGACCACGACGTGGGGGAACCCCTGCCCTCCCATATGCTTGTGGCTGGTTCTGACCAGCACAGGCCTGTCAACCCCTTATCCCCCCGCGTCACCGGATTTAAAGTGCTCGCCAGCTCATAATATCGTAAAGTGCAACGCCGAGGTATTTTGCGGTGCGGGTGGTGGTGGTCATACAACCTACGCAAACAAGAGCCGTGGAGGCTGAGTATCACATCACGCAACAACCTTAGGTGAAATAACACCCGACCTAATGATGGGACGGAGCAACAACGAGGACCTTGATACAATAGACTTGCAAGATACAGAGATCCACAGTGAATGTGGAGTTACGTCTCATATTTATGTGGTCGCACTAACCGAGATGATGGCTATGGATGTTTTTATTAAGTATTGCTATACGTCACACAACTTGGCTAATCGAGTTGAAGGGAGGGACGTTAGGGATGACGCGGGGGAACAAGGGGTGGACAGGCCTGTGCTGGTCAGAACCAGCCACAAGCGTATGGGGAGGGCATGGGTTCCCCCACGTCGTGGTCGTCTTCGTCTGTGTCACTCGTCCGAGTTGTCATTGTCGTCGCCGTCGAGGAGGTAGTCAAAGGGAAGGGGTTTACCGACGACGACCCAGAGCTCGCCATTAGTTTCAGGGAGTGAAACTCCCCTAATCACGGGCCAAACCACGAGGAGGTTGCGAGTTGGACTTTGATGGCCCATCATACGTTCGTTTTGTCATTGTCGTCGCCGTCGGGGAGGTAGTCAAAGGGAAGGGGAAAATTCCCCGACGACGACCCAGAGCTCGCCATTAGTTTCAGGGATTAAAACTCCCCTAATGACGGGCCAAACCACGAGAAGGTTGCGAGTTGGAATTTGATGGTTTTAGCAGTGTTGTTGTTTGTGGTTTAGTTTTAAAAATATAATGGTTTAATGGCGGAACAACAAAATAGTTAGTTGCAACACCTACACAAGTGTGGTAATCAGGCAAAACCCCCATGTTAGTAATAGTATTAGTAGGTATAGGACGCCTTAACAGCTAAGATTATTCGCGCCTATAAGAAAAAACAATTTCTATAAGTGTGAGTTACCACTATGTATTCATCTTTACAAGGGAATAAACGTAAGAGCTGACGCGGGGGGTTAAGGGGTGGACAGGCCTGTGCTGGTCAGAACCAGCCACAAGCGTATGGGGAGACCAGGGGTTACTCCACGTCGCGGTCGTCTTCGACTGTGTCATTGGATTGGATATTGCCTAACGTCTCATATTTATGCAACTTGGCTAATCGAGACGAAGGGAGGGCCGTCCGTGTTATCATTGACTTTGCCGTTGGATTGGATATTGCTTAACGTCTCATATTTATGCAACTTGACTTATCGAGACGAAGGCAGGGACGTAAGGGATAACGCGTAGGGACAAGGGGTGGACAGGCCTGTGCTGGTCAGAACCAGCCACAAGCGAATGGGGAGGGCAAGGGTTACCCCCACGTCGTGGTTGTCTCCGTCTTTGTCGTCATCCGTACGTGTTGTCATTGTCGTCGCCGTCGGAGGTGTAGTCAAAAGGAAGGAGAGAGTTCCCCGCTTTAGAGATGTGAAGATGTGGAAACCTTCGGCAGGGCCCGACCCAATCCATGCTCGAAATATGATGATCCTGACCCGGCCTGGGCCACATTTCGGAACGAAAGTCGGCCTGTTGGCGGTTCTTTTGAAGACTTTTATAATCATGTGTTTTATACTCGTCAGAGCAATGAAGCGGATTGGTTGGATATTGCTTAACGTCTCATATTTATGCAACTTGGCTAATTGTGACGAAGGGGGGGACGTTAGGGATGACGCGGGGGGCATTACCGGCGACGGTTTTCATCATCTTGTATGAGATCGTATTTCTAAGCTTTAAGAGTGTACCGTTTTACCTAGTCCCGGGTGGGTACTGGGCATTAAGGCCTAGAGCAAAGTGACCATGTGACTTGTTTAAATAATAAATGTTTATGACTTCATAAATTGAGCCTGTATTTACATCAATGGGAAAGATATCGCACTAAAAGGCCGAAAGTCTGAACTGGCCAAAACCGGCCCGGTCCGGCCATGAAATTCAATGCTATGATTCTGGTCCTATCCGACTTTGGCCAGCAAGGCAAAACTTTTCATATCTACTACTTTTCAACGTTGAGTTAATTAAGGTTTTCTATTGTTCATTGTAAAGTTTAAAAGCTTTTTAGTCTTCATCTGTTCTCCTAGAATGAAGCACATAATATTAACCAATGCCCAGATTATTGACTACGATGATTTTGATTGGATATTGCTTAACGTCTCATATTTATGCAACTTGGCTAATGGAGACGAAGGGAGGGACGTAAGGGATGACGCGGGGGGACAAAGGGTGGACAGGCCTGTGCTGGTCAGAAAAAGCCACAAGCGTATGGGGAGGGCAGGGTTTTCCCCACGTCGTGGTCGTCTCCGTCTATGTCATCATCCGTCCATGTTGTCATTGTCGTCGCCGTCGGGATTTTTTTTTGGATTGGATATTGATTTACGTCTCATATTGATGCAACTTGGCTAATCGAGACGAAGGGAGGGACGTAAGGGATGACGCGGGGGGACAAGGGGTGGACAGGCCTGTGCTGGTCAGAACCAGCCACAAGCATATGGGTAGGGCAGGGGTTCCCCCACGTCGTGGTCGTCTCCGTCTGTGTCATCATCCGTCCGTGTTGTCTTTGTCGTCGCCGTCGGGGAGGTAGTCAAAGGGTAGGGGTTCCCCGATGACGACCCAGAGCTCGCCATTAGTTTCAGGGAGTAAAACTCCCCTATTCACGGGCCAAACCGCGAGAAGGTGTCGAGTTGGAATTTGGAGGTAGGACTATGATGAAGCCATCGGATTAATTGATGCCGATGGAAATGACAAGATCACGGCCGTGCAATTGCGTCTTCTGATGCAGTCCCTGAGTCATGATGTGACTGAAGAGGAGACGGAAAACTTGATGAATGATACTGACGGTAGTCATACAACTGTCAATTTTTAAAAATTCCCCGCAATTATGTCGAGGCAGCACCTGGATGAGATACATACGACGTGACAAACTAGGGTGCTTCAACCCCTTAGGTCATATTGCGCCGCCTGTGATATTGAAAGTTGATGAGACAGGTTTATGGTTTGGCTAATTATAACAATGTTTTCGAAATGTAAATATAAGAAAATAAAATTATTATGTTTATAGTAATAGCTAAACAATAGAAATTTATTTAAACGGAATAAAGAAATTAAAGAAATGTGTATGATGTCAATAAAATTTGGTTACATAACTAACTTTGAATGAATAAATGAATTTCTTACTTCAATTTCAAGTTCCAGATTTTATTCAACCGTTGATTTATACAGGATACCAATATGGATGACAACAGATTATTAGTACTAAAGATATAATAGTATAGAACATAAATTGAACAATATAAAGTAAAATTCCTATGCACATGTACAAAGTAAAAATAAACTCAAATCTGAAGGCCTTGCACAAGATAAAAGACTATTATGTACCATATGCACAGAGATAGAGGAGACATTTTTGATACAGGTACCTACTTCGAAGGGAGGACAAAATTCGGATTAAAGCAGCAGCAAGATTTGTGGAATCTTCTTACAAATGATTTAAAAAGTTTCAGATGTTTCAACACAGGTATTAACAGTTTTTTAATTAGCATTATTTGTTGAGATTTTTTTTCGTTGTGGCAGTGTTTTTTAATGTTTTATTAATATTATGTTGTGTTTATTTGTTTAAACGATATGTATGATTTTAACAAGATACGACGTTCTTTTGTAATGAGTAGATATTATGTAACAAGGGTAGGCCTTACAGGTACGAAAGTACTACGGGGCTAATGCTCTTTCTGCTGCTCTTAAATTAAAATGTTTTTTTCTTATATAATGGCATTTTTAGTCTGTTAAATGATATGAAAAAATGAATGCAAGCTATGAATAATAAAAATGCAATCAGATTGAAGGTATATTATAAGTAAATAAAATAAAGGCATTAAGTGACAAAATATTTACACAGTGGGCTATATGTACAAAATACAGTATTGATAAGAGCCATCAGGCTAGCTGGCATAATTAATTAAAAAGATAAAGTAAAATGAATGAATTGAATATAAATGGCCCAAAAAAGTAATTGATTATTAGTATAAGTAGTTTAAGGGCGCTCTAACTCCGAAGTAATTCGCGCCTCCAAGATATTTAATTCACTGTGTATGTATGTAAAATACCGAAAATAAGCTAAATGTGTTTTGTTACAAATCATTGTCATCGAAAGAATTGCCAAGTTCGATATATATGTGGACCGATAAATCAGTGAACGGTATACATGCTAAAGTTGTCATATGTAAAGGAGGTAGAAAATGCAAAATTACCAAATCATAATCATAATCAGAAAAACGTTGCCAACGTTAACATAATGAATAACAAGTCAACATGTTTTAAAGATTTTTTAAAACATAACTGTCATAGTTTGTCTATTAGTATAATTAGTATTAGTAGTATTTGGGCGCTTTAACAGCTAAGATTATTCGCCCCTCCAAGATAAAACAATTTCTATAAGAGTCAATTACCACCATGTATACTTCTTTCTAAGGGGTGAAACGTAAGGGGAGCTGCGGGGGGACAAGGGGTGGATAGGCCTGTTCTGGTCAGAACCAGCCACAAGCGTATGGGGAGAGCAGGGGTTCCTCCGCGTCGTGGTCGTCTGTGTCATAATCCGTCCGTGGTGTCACAGTCGTCGCCATCTGGGAGGTAGTCAAAGGGAAGGGGAAAGGTCCCCGACGACGACCCAGAGGTCGCCATTAGTTTTAGGGAATAAAACTCCCCTAATCACGGGCCAAACCACGATAAGGTTGCGAGTTGGACTTTGATGTGAAATATATATGATTAAATGAGAATCATAGAAGTTCTTCATATGATATGAAGAGATCAAACTAAGTGCGCAAGACATCAAATTCGGCACAGCTGATGTTGGGGACCTAGACAGGGGAGAACAGAATGCTGAGCGGTTATAATCTTCTACCAATACGATTCAGGAATTTAGTTTAATTTCAAACCATGGATGTTGCACATTATGTCATATTTCTCATGTTTTCTGTTCTGTGTTTTTCTTGAAGGTCGGGAAACAAAACTTATTGTTGTTGACACAGACGTGTAAGAAGTGATGACTTTAAACCGAATTCTGAAAGATCAGCCCTTAGATCACCGCAACAAAACTTTGTTTATACTTGGTAAAATGTTTCCAGAGATCCCAGTGAATGACCATGTTAATCATCTTAGCTCACAGCTTGAAAAATATACCAACGCAACTCACAGTAGAAAGTCTCACATTCTTGTGCCGTTACATTCAATTTGGTTTAAACTTATTAATTACAATTTTATTCTGATTAAATTATTGTTATTTGATGTGTTGTGGTATTCTATCTTAAGTAACTGCAGAATAAGAGAATTAGTTAAGGACTAGTCACCCAGAGAGACAGTACTTACTATTGCATTCCGCTTTACAATTTCTTGTTGAGTAAAAGTATCTCAAACTAAATGCACCACCAGAACAGTAGCTCAGAGCACACGTCACACATGCCACTAAACGCTCTGCAACTAAATGTATTCTTTAACACAATGAAGCGGAAACTTTGGTATTAGTATAAGTATTAGTATTAGTAGTTTTAGAGCGCATTAACAGCTAAGATTATTCGCGCCTCCAAGATATAACAACTTCTATAAGTGTGAGTAACCACCATGTAAACTTCTTTCCAATGGAGGAACGTAAGGAGTGACGCGGGGGGGACAAGATGTGGACAGGCCTGTGCTGGTCAGAACCAGCCACAAGCGAATGGGGAGGGCAGGGGTTCCCCCACGTCGTGGTCGTCTCCGCCTGTGTCATGATCCGTCCGTGTTGTCATTGTCGTCGTCGTCGTCGGGGAAGCTAAACTGTCAGCAGCTATCCTATTTTCTCCTTGCTTTTGAAAGTGTAAAGTTTGGCTGTATATTTAAAGTTTTTGTATGCGTGGGTTAATTATACCCGAGGCAACAAGTCTGCCTATCCCCAAAATAAACCCCGATCTCTGACCCCAGGCTACCTGGGACACCCCAGATGCACGGGTTGTCCCCCACAGTCTACCTCTATCATTCTGCCTGTTATGACCATCAGTGGTCGACATGGGCAATTCATCTCATGGGCAATGAGCCCAATGAGAATGCAGTATAATCATCACTGAGCATAAACCACTTTAAGCTAAACACGGTTCAAGACACAGAAATTCCCTTGTCAAAATCATTCACAATATTTCGGCGTAACTATTTATATCTCTACGCCCTGTCACTAGGTAACACCACGACGTGAGAAACAAGGGCGCTTAAACCGGTTGGGTTATATTGCGCGGCCTGTGATATTGACCTTCAATGGAATGAGTTAAGGGTGTTTTATTATAATATTGTGTTTTTAGTACAAAGGATGGTTTTAGAAGGATTAAGGAATAAGGTAATTATTGTAAATATTAAAGGTTATTTTAGTTATATAACCTTCTTTTTAAAAGGTTGGAGCTGTGATGACAACTGAAAATTTATTCAATAAATATTATCTTCATGATTGGGTATTGATTCAATCAATACAAAATCAAAGATACACACACATACACTACAGTATTGAACGACGTAATCGGCAGCTCACCTCTTTATCCACCTGTGGAAGAGATCGACACCTCAGATAAATTACACGAGGATCTAGGGCGCTCCAACCGGTTAGGATAAAGTGTGCCGACTCATGTATTTTGAGTTGATAAAAGAGTGAATTTATTAGTATTAGTATCAGTTGTATGAGTGCGCTTTAACAAATAAGATTATTTGCGCCGCCAATCGATTGAATATTGCTGACCGTCTCATATTTATGCAACTTGGCTACTCTAAGATAAAACAATTTCTATAAGTGTGAGTTACCGCCATGTATACTTCTTTCCGAGGGGAGGGACGTAAGGGATGACGCGGGGGGACAAGGGGTGGACAGGCCTGTGCTGGTCAGAACCAGCCACAATTGAAATTGGAATAATAAAAATAAACTCTTGGCCTAGATAAGGATAAATGGATTAACCAACACAAAAGAAACGGCCGGTACTAGACAGATCCAGACACGGAGACTCAATGTACCAGACATCACGCACAGAATGAGCCCACACGTACATTGTAGAGTAGAGTAGAGTAGATCTTTATTCACTTAAGACTAATACATGGTACAAGTATACACCTCTTCGTGAAGAGGGAGTGAATAGTTCCTAAGGCTAAAACATGGTAAAAAATTAATAATAAAATAGAATGCATATTTCTTGTGAATCAAGGTATATGTATATTACTAGTATGGTATACTAGTATTGAGAATTGAAGTTGTTTGAATAGATTAATTGAGTATTGAAATGAAAAAATGAAATGAATAATTGGTTTGATATGATACAATACGATGTTATTTAGGATGAATAATAATATAAAACACTAGCATTTGATATGATATAATGATTATGAAATGGAATTAGTATTGTATTTAATATATACGTGTAGTAGTACGAATCTATATGGGGCAGTTTGTAGTGGACATGGTAAATTTAAAAATTTACTAAATATAAAATGGATAATCAAATAAAATGTTTTTTTTATGTTAATCAAGTTATATGTATTATTAGTATAGTATACAAGTATTGAGAATAGAAGTTGTTTGAATTGATTAATTCAATAATGAAATGAAAAAATTAAATGAGTTATCGATATGATATAATACAATACGATGTTCATTAGGATGTATAATAATATAAAACGCTAGCATATGGTATGATATGATTATGTATTATTGTTTTATGTTTAATAGGGATTAGTTTTGAACTTAAAATACATATACGTGTAGGGCCTATAGCACGGATCTATAAGGGAAAGTTTGTAGTGGAGAACAAGGTAAATTTATAAATTTACTAAATATAAAATAAATAATCAAATAGAATGAGAATTTCAATGAGAATCAAGTTATATGTATAGGCCTAGTACTAGTATGGTATACTATAGTACCGGTATTGAGAATTGAAGTTATTTGAATTGAATAATTGAGTATTGAAATGAAAAAAATGAAATGAGTAATAGGTAGCCTATCCTATGATATAATGATTATATGAAAGGTATTATTATTGAATTTAAAATATATGTGTAGGGCCTAGCCTATAGTACGGATCTATAAGGGACAGTTTGTAGGGAGGACAAGGGTTATTCACGAACACGAATATATGTAACACGTTATGAGTAGTATGCTACGAGCCATAGCCCACAGAGGTCACATGCTGCAGAGTCTGCCAGCTTGACATCAGCAATGACCATGTTCAATTACTTCAAGAGATTTGAAATTGTGGTCAACTAAAAAGTGTTATTATTGGTTAACCAGTTCGGTAAGTTAGCTATTTGGGTTGGGTAACAATACGCCACTAGAGCCAAGGGGATACGGGGAGGAAAGTCCCATGCTGGTCAAAACCATCCACGGGTAGAAGAGGAAAGGGGTGGTTCACAAATAATTTTGCACTATTGTCTCATGTCAAAGCTCCAAGCTCACTCTGATTTCAACCAAACACGTGCCAAACATCAACCGCAATGTCTGTTCCTGCATAACAGGCAGAGCATATCACTTGGACAACGAAGTCTTCCCTGTCAAGCAAGAGAGAATACTAGCGAATAAAACCAGCAAGTGAGAACAAAGGCAAAGACATTCCTATTCAACACATTCCCCAGTACAGATGCCAATTTGTAGACTGTGAACGCAGAACAAGAACAGCCTGAAGAGCCGAGACAAAACACGTCCACCTCAAACAAGAACAACAGACAGACTGCGCGATATCGAGGCCTGGGCGGCAGCTGCTGTCTGCCTGCATGGACGGGATCAAAGATGGTAGTATATAACCTGTCGGTTAAGATGCGCAACTGCCATAGGTCGGGCTAGGGCATTGATATTAAACCCCTATAGTAGGCTAGATTAGCAGTCTCCTATACCTCCGCACAGGCGCGAGCGTAGCAAATTGAAGACTCAACCGGCCCATTTCAAGATGGCGATTTGGTGTTTTAATTTATGCTTTTTTAATGCAATAAAGTATTTTACTGGATTGTTTGATATGGTTTTAGCTTGTGCAGCATGGTATTAAACAAAAGAAACAATAAGAAGTGATTGCATAAGGGAATTTAGTAATCATTTGGTGTTAAAGGCTAGTATGCTTACCTGTCAACCTGGCGGCAATCTTGAGAACTATTTGGCCACAAATCGCTCCCATTTGATTAACATGTAAACTGTCATTTTAAGATGGCTTCTAATTGTACCGGAAGTGGACCACCGACTGCTGGTCTAGCCAATTATATAGGATGTCTATGGGCTAGGGAAGTCTTTGCCACTACTAGCGCCATCTGTCTGCTGGTCGCTCAACTAACTGGAAGTGGAGGGGAGAATGGGAGGGACATTCAAATCGATTGAAAACTTTCATTTTTCTTGTAATGCACTTACTTTTCTCACTCCATTGCTGCAAATAAATTGATTTATTCAAAATCTATATAATAATAAAATATGAACATACATAACCAATACTATTAGATAATAATGACAATACAATAGAGAAATAATATAGACACAAATGAAGAACTTAAAAATTGCATGTTAATTAAACATTTTTCTAACTTTGCACTATTCTTTAGTAGGGAAATTTAATTACAAAAGTTATTAAATTCTTCCCTTAAAGAACAGTGAAAAAATAGTGAAATTGACATACAAAACAAGTTGTTTCCAAGTGAAACCAATAATTAATTTGTGAATGAAACTTACCAGTATGTTCATATTAAAATTATGCAGGAAATCAGGAATAAAGCAAGTTTTTGCCCAATAGAGTAAGACAAGTAGGCCTACATAATAATATTATAGGTAAATCACAATAATTATTCAGTTAAGTTGGAACAAGAGGTCATGTTTAGGGTACACAACACCAAAAATGAAAAATATCAATTTGATAACCGGTTTTTTATTCAATTGTGTTATCACACGATGTTTTAGTAACAAAGTGGAACTGTAGGCATATCCTATAAGAGCCTAATAACAACAAATAACAGCGTCTTATCAATATAAACACATCTAAGGCTAGGCTTCAATAGAAAAGCAGTACCGGTATATTGTCCATTAAATATGTAATATCAATATCTCACAAACTTTCCTTGGGGAAGTAACATACCGGTAAGCCTACGTTTCAATAATTGAATATAAATTGTCCTCCTTTGTAGGCCTAAGAGTTTTGGTAACTGAATTGATAAATGTAAAACACATAGGCCCTAATTTACAAATTAAATAGGTAGGCCGGGGTGCATTTTTCTGGAGCAGGGAGGTGCTGGGTCAGAGGTGAGTTCTGCAAATGATCAGCTTCCTTGTGGTTTATGTTTGGACCTTGGCGGAGTCCCGAGTCGTCTGAGATGAACCCCTGAAACCAGAAAAGGAGAAAATATGTAGTGACACGTAGGCGGTAGGCCTAGCAATCACAACAATACGCAGACAGAAGTTACAATGTTTGTTTACTCATTCTAGGTAGGCCTAATTATGTTTGTAGGCCCTATGTGTTTATTGAATGTAAAAGTTGCACAATACTGCCTACAACACTATTGGGAATTAAATTATGGATTCATCAAAAAGTAATTGGTACCTAAATTCACTTGCCCTTGCTTACTGTCTTGGACACAACCTCAAATTTTAAAACAAACCAATTTGTTGGCCTAACTGAACAAAGCAAGACTACACCAATCAGATAATTGCTCCCTAATAATTCAGCCCACAGCTCATTGCATAGCCTCATTGCATAGGCTAGGCGGCACTCTTTCGGTTGGTACCGTATGGCCAGTTTTTGATCACTTGTTTTTTTCAAAGGTTTTGAAGGTACTTTATATTTAAAATAGCGATGTTAAAGGTTTTGTAGGTACTTTGGCCATCCCATACCAACCGAAAGAGAAAGGGATTGTATACACAAAGGCGTAGGGGCCTACTAGGCCTACAATAAAAGCTGATACAAACAGCAGAATCTTTTAAGGCCAAGTCTCAACAGGTTGTTTTTAAATACTCCTACCAAAATGTCCAAAGCCAAGATGTAGGCACTAGCCTAGCCTAGGCCTTTGTGTATCCAATTATTCAAGGCCTAGGCCCTAGCTAGTGCTAGGCCTACCTTTGTGTATAAAATTCCTGGTTATTTAATGGTGCTAGGGCTACATCTTGGGTTCTTGGCTTTGTAGGTAGGCCTACGCCAGGCACTACGTAACTTAGAACCTTATAATTTTTATTATATGTAGGTATACGCAAGATTTAGGCCTAGCCCTAGTAAGGCTAGGGCCTAGTCAAGTGAAACCCATCGAAAATACAAACTCAAAAACATGACAGCTGACAGTGAGCCAAGGGCAGAACCCAAGCTTTGTTGGCAATTTCATACAAAAATAAACCACCATAGGATTTGAGAAATACGATCTATGTTATACGTAAGCCTTAGTTTTAAATGTACTTACTTGATGCGTATATGTAGGGCTAGTAGGGCATATTATTTCATCTTGTAGAGTTGTTCAGACAGGAAAACTTCACCGAAGGCAAAACAAACCGATTATTTCAAATTCGCGAGATCCGAAGCGAGATTTCACGAGATGTGACGAGATTGCCACCAGCGCTCTCCCACGCATGGTCATACGAACTATGTACGAACTGCGTCAGGCCGCAGTGGCTCACTAAACTTCTCCCTTGAATTCCCTATGGCAGTGTCAGGGGGCTGGACGGGATGGTTGTGGTTAGAGGAGGTGGGGTCGCTACACGAATTCGCGCGCCGATCCTTTGTTGTCTGGGCCTGGGAAAGTAGGCATGTATACTCTACAGACTGTTAAAAAAACATCTAGAGCCAACACTTATTTTAATTTTGTTAAGTATGTATAATTGCGTCAGTTTACTAAGCAAAGAGCAATATCAACATTACACACACCAAGTGACACCCAACGCAAGGCTAAATTCTAAGTGCAATTATTTTGGGTCCCAATATTTATTTCTCGAAGGGTTACAGTAAAAATCCCATTTTTGTATATATCAGTGTTTTATTACTTCGTTAATCTAAATATTTATTAATAATGGTTTCGGAACAGTGACACCAAGAAGTAACCAAAGTGAGGGGCGTCGGCGTCAGAGCTACCTCTGCGGGAGGGTGCAGACATACTTTATGTTAACCA